>CAUYQG010061733.1:0-14097 GCA_963574415.1 Tarsius wallacei | reverse complement strand
GAGCCCGGCTTCCTGGTTTTTCATATGCTGAGTAATTTTGGATTGTACCATGAACATTTTGAATATCTTGTATAAGATTCTGGGTATTCTTTAAATCTTCTGGAGAATGTTAACAATTTTTCAGAGACTTTTGCATTGCTATTCAAATGTATGCACTGTGTACAACACACAGTGGCCAGTCTGGGTGGTGGTCTCTCCTTTAATTCAGTTCTCAAAGGCCATTTATATGCTAAGGAGAACAAGACCCATGTATGTACAGCCCAGGAACTCAGAGACAACTACCTGGAACTGCCCCTCCCTTTCTGTTCTCTCCCTCATACTTTCAGGTTCCCTGGGCTCCTTTTGAGTCCTCGTCCATGGACTTCTACAGCAGTACCTGCCTCTAGACAGAAGGATGACAGGGGAAAAAAATTATAAACTCCCTGCCAGTGGTACTTCGAATCTAGTCTTCTTTTTCAATCTACCTGCTACTATTTGTTTTTTAGAGTCCTAACTAGCTGCTTTTTGCATTCTGTTCAGGTTTCATAGCTGCATTCAGTAAAACAAACAGGAAAAAATGCACTTACCCATCCCTCCCAGAGCTGGAAACACAGAGCCACTTTTTTTTTTTTTTTTTTTTTTTTTTTTTAGGTTGGAGTCTCACTCTGTCGCCCAGGCTGGAGTGCAGTGGCATGCCCAGGGCAACCCTAGAGTCAACCTGCTGGGCTCAGGCGATCCTTCTGCCTCAGTCTTTCAAATAGCCAGAACTAAAGGCATGTGCTACCACGCCCAGTTAATTTTTTGATTTCTTGTAGAAATGAGGTCTCGCTAAGTTGCCCAGGCTGTTCTCGAACCCACGGGCTCAAGCAATCCGCTCACCTCGGCATCCCAAAGGGCTGGGATTACAGGCTTGAGTCCACACCCGGCCCAGATTTTTTAAATAACGTTTTTTTCCCCTCACTGTATTTTTTTTTTTTTTAATATCAGAGAAAGTCCAAAAATTGCCTTTGTTCAACATGGCTAAATGAAAAAAATCAAATTTACAGCTCTCTCATGAATGCTTCAAAACTAACAGTGAGCTTAATCTTCCTACATACTGAAGGGCTGAATTTCTGGAGGTAGACAGTATCTATGAGCAGTAAATGCTTCATTTAAGTTATATGGGCATATCAAATGCTTACTTGTTTAATCCCAAGTATTACTGACCAACTTTAAACAATTAAACCAAATCTAATCAGCTAGAGAGAGAGAGAGAGAGAGAGAGATCAGTTATGACAGAATTCAGAGTCATATTTCTCAGTTTAGGGATAAGTGACTTTACCTTGGGCCCTCATATACATACACAAAACCCCAAAACACTTATAAACCATAAAAAAAGTTTCTGATAATATTTTCTTCTAAGCGCCACAAATCTAAATTGACCATATATGTCTTCAAATGTAATAAGCCAGATACAATGACTAAGTCACTTCCAACATATGGAGACCTATCACAGAGACTGGGAGGGGAGGAGGCTTTGTGGTTTTGAGTCACCAGCACTCCACTAGTCAGAATAAGATTAGCTGCAGTGACTCAGTTATTTTCAGGAGCTCAGAATTGCCAACCACAGCAGAACCTAATGCTTTAAAAGGATTTAAATAGAGAAAAACTATAAATATTAGAAAACTGCCTGTGGGCTCTGGGAGAAGGAATCCTAAAAGCAGAAAGAACCTTTGCTTTGATGATACAGCAGTATGTATAACTTTGTATACAGTTAAATGCATAAATCCTCCAGTTGATAATTTCGGACCCCTCCAAGAAGGCTGAAAGCAAAATCCTCAGGCACAAAATATTAACAACCCTTCAATGTTTAGCTCATGTGCTACCACGTATACTTTTTCCTTCACAGAGCTTTCCTTTTCTGTACAACTACAGCCTGCCTGGGTATCTACAAGAACTAGAGTGTAAGCTCCAGGAAGACGGCTTTACAGATCTTTATGCAAGAGTGTAACATGAATGTAGGAAACTCGTGCTGACTATAGAAAGTCTTTAATAATCAAAACATAAAAGTCAGGCTTTAAGATGTCGTCATGAGTACCAAAGTTACAAATTACAGTACTATAATTCATATGAAGAGAGGGGAAACACAACCCGATTACTTCTAAATCACTGGGAAAGCTCACAGACATTTCAAAGTATCATCATTCATTATGGGGGAAGTGGAGAAAATAAACATTTTCAAAAGGTACATGATCAGGGAAGTGACAGAACTAAGACAGGTCCATTTAGAAAATAATCTGTGCTAGATCCACTAACATACACAGAATATTTATTCTCATTCAGAATCAAAACTACCCCTCCCAATTTTTACCACATGCTACACTTAGCCACTAGTACTATCCTACCTACTTAGAGCTCAAATATTTTAACTTTGGCCTCCTTGGAAGGCAGTCAATACCCATGGACTGACCTAAAAAAAGAATAAAAAGCTCTCTCTACTAAGTCACAAAATACTCACCACTTAAACTCTTTTCAAAGAGACTATGCAAAAGTCTCTATTTTTGACTTAGCACTTAAACTGTGGTAAATGTAAACTTTATCTTTGATCAAATCAAATATATAGAAATAAGAAGTTTTAGAAAAAATGAAGAAGGAACTAAAAAATGGAGGTTATGATACAAATCCAATCTACATCCTGCAAAAAATAAATAAGTAGATACCTAATGTTAGTATGCAACCTATCAGTACAAAATTTAAGGCAGGTATTTTGATAATATACCATAAGCCTTAGAATTTTGCATGTCCTTTGATCCAACAGCGGTATTTCATATGTATCCTAAAGAAATAATGTACACTGCATTGCTAGCAACAGGAAGAAAATTATAAATATATTTGGATTACATATTATAAAATGAAAATATAATTTAATTTAAAAGGTTGATATAGTTCAGTATGAACATTATCATCATAGAAAAATACTCATGAGATAGAAAAGTAGGTTACAATGTGGTATTTCTGATATGACCTCATTTTAAAAATTACATTGATTTTAAAAAATGCTGGAAGGATATAAACCAAGGTAATATCATTTTTTTTTCCTGTTCCAAGGTGGCAGACTTAAAGAATATTTCTGTTTCTTTTTGCCTATGAGTAAGTAAATGGTAAGGAATAAACATGTATGCATCACACTTGTAACACAGAATTCTTTTAAATTTTTTTTTTCCTCTTTCTCCTCCTCGTTTTAAGTTTTTTTAAAGGACTTCTAAACCACTTCCCTCTCCTATTCATATTTTTTTCAACTGTTCAGATCACATTCATCCAATGTGACTAAACAACAAGAAGCCGTTCCCAAGCTGGCTGATTGTTTTTTAGTGACTATTTAAAACGTATGTTATCTTATAATGTCACTATAGATTACAATGTAAGATGAGATGCTCCCGGAAGGACTTGCCAAAGATAGTTAATCCCACCCAAGTTTTACAGATTTAGATAAAATTTTATCACAGCAAAACAAAACATCTCTGCATTGAAATCCATCTACTTTATTTTTGGAATTGCAGTCCTCTTCTTTTTTAAAAAAAAGTATATATAATTAGAAGACAGAGATAGATTGGACAAATGTGCAAGGCTCAACCAGATGCTGCCTTAAAAAAAAAATCCCACTGTAAATATAGATACAGAAAAATTGAAAGAACAGAAAAAGATTACCTTGCTAACACTAATCCAAAGAAAGCTAAAATTATTCATACTTGGAAAGGTAGATTTCAAAATAGTGAATATTACCAGGGATAGAGAATTACATTTTGCCATGTTAAGAGGCTCAATTCATCAAGACCTAACTATCTTAAATGTGTATATACCTAGTTGCAGAGCTTCAAAATTCATGTAGCAAAAACTTATAGAGTCAAAGGAAGAAATAAGCATATCAACAATGATAACCAAAGATTTTAACATCACTCTTTCAGTAATTGATAGAACAAGTACACACAGAATTAGTAAGGATACAGAAGACCTGAACAACACCTATCAACCAACTCTGCCTAACTTTCATTAATAAAAACACTCCACTCATCAAGAACAGAATGCACATTCTTTTCAATTAGTGATGCACACAGAGCATTCACCAAGACAGACCATATTCTAAGCCATTAAAAAAAAAACTCAATAAATTTAAGAGAACTGAAATCATACAAAGCGTGTACAGTTATCCCTCAGTATTTGCAGGACTTGGGTCCAGGATCCTTCATGGATATCAAAATCCATGGATGCTCAAATTTCTTATATAAAATGGCATAGTATTTGCATAAAATCTACATACATCCTTCCATATACTTTGAGTCATCTCTAAATTACTTATGATACTTAACATAATGTAAACGCTATGTAAATAGTTGTTATAGTGTTTAGTTTTTAAAATGTGTATTATTTTCTTTTCCTCAGTATTTTCTATCTATAGTTAGTTGAACCTGTGGATACAGAGCTTGCAGTTCCAAAGGTCCAACTGACAAAAGAAGAATTAGACTAGAAGTGAACTGAAAGATATCAGCAAAATACCCATTTATTTGGATATTAAGCTATGCACTTATAAATAAATCTTAGATCAAAGAAGAAATCACAAAGGAAGCATTAAAAAGTAGTTTGAACTAAATTTTAAAAACATCCAATTAACGTTTGTGAAATATAGTTAAAATGATGCTTAAAAGGGTATGTTAGCATGAAATGCTTACCAAAATAAAAGTTGCCAATCAGCAATTTAAGTTTCCATACTTAAAAACTAGAAAAAATACAGTAAACTAAACATAAAGTGGAAAAAATAAATTAATATGACAGCATAAATCACTGAAACAGAAAACAAAAGAAATAAGAAAAATCATTGAAACCAAAAATTAATTATTTAAAAATATCACTAAAGGTATTCCAAACTAATCAAGAGACAAAGAAAGAAGATACAAATGACCTATACCGGAAAAACAGATCTTATAGACACTAAGGGGAGAAGAGAATATTATGAAAATTTTATGCCAATAAATTTGACAAGTCAGATGAAGTGGATAAATTCCTTAAAAGTGAAAAGCTAAGATAGCTCACCTGAAACAAATAGATAACTATGAAATCAACACACACAAATTCAGTAGTACTGCTACACACCAATAGCAATCAAGCTGAGAATCAAATCAAGAACTCAATTCCATTTACAAGCTAAAATACCTAGGAATGTATTTAACCAAGGAGATGAAAAATCTCTACAAGGAGAACTACAAAACTCTGATGAAAGAAATTGCAGAGGACACAAACAAATAAAGAGACACCCCATGCTCATGGATTAGAAGACAGAAGACTCAACATTATTAAAATGACTGTATTACCCAAAGTAATCTACAGATTCAATGCAATCCCAATCAAACTACTGTTATTTCTGTTACTTGTTATTTTTCACAGAATTAGAAAAAACAATCTTAAAATTCCTATGGAATAAAAAAGGAGTCAAAATAGCCAAAGCAATCCTAAGCAAAAAGAACAAAGCTGGAGGCATCACATTACCCGACTTCAAGTTACACTACAAGGCTGTAGTAACCAAAACAGTATAGTACCAGTACAAGAGCAGATGCATGGACCAATGGACAGAATGGAGAAATCTCGAAATAAACCCAAATTCCTACAACCAACTGATCTTTGACAAAGCAGACAAAAACATACACAAAAACATACACTTGTTGAAAGGACATGCTATTCAACAAATGGTGCTAGGAAAATTGGACAGCTACATGCAGAAAAATGAAACTTGATCCCTATCTCTCCCCATATACAAAAATCAACTCAAGAGGGATTAAAGACTTAAAGATGGATTAAAGACATCAGACTTAAAGATAGACTAAAGCCATTACACCAGAAACCATAAAATCCTAGAAGAAAACCTAGACATCAGCCAAGATAAAGAATTTATGGCTAAAACCCCAAAAGCAAATGCAACTTAAATAAAAATAAATAAGTGGGACTTAATTAAACTAAAAAACTTCTGCACAGCAAAAGAAATAATCAACAGAGTAAACAGGCAACCTACAGAATGGGGAAGATATTCACACATTATACACCTAACAAAGGACTAATGTCCAGAATCTACAAAAAACTCAATCAGCAAGATAATCAGCAAGATAAAAGCAAATAATCCCATTTAAAAGTGGGCAAACAACACAAACAGACATCTCTCAAAAGAAGATAAACAAATGGCCAACAAACATATGAAAAAATGCTCAACATCTCTCATAATCAGGGAAATACAAACTCAAGCCACAATGGACCATATTAAACCAGTCAGAATGGCCATTACTAAAAAATCAAAAACAATAGATGCTGGCATGAATGCAGAGATAAGGGGACACCTAGACACTATTGGTGGAAGTGTAAATTAGTATAATCTCTATGGAAAGCAGTATGGAGAATACTCAAAGAACTAAAAATAGACCTACCGTTTGATCCAGCAATACTACTACTAGGTATCTACCCTAAGGAACAGAGGTCGTTATATAAAAAAGACACCTGCACTCACACATTCTTCACAGTACAATTTACAATTGCAAAGATGTAGAATCAACCTAAATGCCTATCAAACAATCAGTGGATAATAAAAATGTGGCATACTATATACCATGGAATACTATGCAGCCATAAAGAAAGAATGAAATTATGTCCTTTGCAGCAACACGAATGGAGCTAGAAATCATCCTCCTAAGTAGACTGACTCAGAAAGAGAAAACCAAACACCGCATGTTCTCACTCATATGTGGGAGCTAAATGGTCACAATGATAGAACCAATAGACACTAGGGACACCAATAAAGGGGGAGGGAGAGGGAGGTTAGAGTTCAGAAACAGGACACAATGTTCACTACCTGGGGAATGGGCCACCTGAGACCCAATCCCCATCACTACACAATATATCCATGTAACAAATACATATATGTACCCCCTGAATCTAAAATTTTAAAAAAATTTTAAGCATATGGGTTAAGAAAGAAAGAGAGAAGGAAAGAAAGAGAAATTTTAATTTAAGATATCCCCATAAATAGTCATTTTACAATGGATAGGTACCAGGGGATGCCCCCCCAAAATGGAATTATATTTATAAAAAATTGTGTATTTATTCTTACATGTTAAACTTCAGTCACCTGCAAAGTACTCTCTTTTTGATGCAATATCCCATCGAGACACTTTTCCACTGCTCAAAACTGTTTCTGAACTCGCCAATTTGGATGCCTTTTAGTGCTTCTGCCATTTTTTCTTTCACCTCTTCCACATTGGCAAAAATGTGGAAAACAAAAAAAAAATGTTGCATGGAGTGAGATCAGGTGAATAGGGAGGGTGGGACATTGGGGTCATGCCATATTTGGTCAAAAACTGCTAAATGCTCAATGAGGTGTGGACAAGTTATTCACGTAAATTACCCATCATGAAATGGGCAAATACCTTGGAAGAATCTCCAAGAAAAATTCACTGAAACCAAGCACAGCCTCTCACAACAAAGTAATCCAAGACCAATATGAAAATAATTAACCTTATTTCTATATACTACCAAAATACTGGAAATTGGATTGTTTAAAAATACCATGCATAATATTTAAACATGAAATATTTAAAAATAAACTATGTGCAAAACCTATATACAGAGAAATACAAAACACTACTGAGAAAAAAAGTTAAAGAAGACTAATATGAAGATACACCATGTTCATGAATCAAAAGATTCTAAATTGTCAGGATGCAAATTCTTCCAAAATTGATCTATATATTCAGTGCAGCCCTAATGAAAATTCCACCAGGCTTTGTTATAGAAATTGAAAGATGATTCTTAAATTTACATACAAAAGCAAAAGACCTAGAACAGTCAAGAAAATTCTGTAAAAAAAATACAAAGATAGAGGATTTACACTATCTGTAACTACATACTTTCAAGATTTACCGTAAAGCTATAGTAATCAACACAGTGTGACACTAAGGACAGACATGTAGGTGAACAGAACAGTGTGTCCACAAATAGAATAGTACACACATAGCCAATTAACTTTCATAGGTTCCAGGATAATTTAATGGGGAAAAAAATACCGTCTTTTGACTGTTGTGCTAAAAATTGGATATCTATATGCAAAAAATGAACCTTAACCATTATGTTACCCACATATAAAATATTAACTTGAAATGAATCATGGGCCTTAAATGTAAGAGCCAAACTATAAAATTTCAAGAAGGAAACTCAGGAGCACATTCACTGTGATTGTAGGTTAGGTAAAGTTCTTAGGACACAAAAAGCATCAACTGTTAAAGTAAAAATTGATAACTGGGTCTCATCAAAATTAAACTTTTGATCTTCAAAAGACACTGCTGAGAAAATAAAAAAGAAAACCAGTGATTTGAAGAAAATAACTGCAAAACACCTCTCTGATAAAAGTTCTCTATATTGAATATATTTTCTAAAATCTTAAAAAGACGACAAGCAATTTGGCTATTTTCAATGTTAAAATGTATAAATGTTAAAAAATAGCACAAGAAAAGAAGTTATTGATCATTAGTCATTAGAGAAATCCATATTACAATGAGATTACACTACACACCAATTTGAATGGCTAAGATTAAGAAGACTGACAATACCAAGTGATGGTGAAGAGCACCTAGAACTCTTATAAGCCACTCAAAGAAATGCAAAATGGTACAATCACTTTGGAAATCAAATAGTTAACAAAGTTAAGCATACACTTACCATATGAACCAGCAATCCACTCCTAGGAATTTACCCATGAAAAATGAAAACACATATCTACACAAAGACTTGAACCTGAATGTTTACAGCAGTTTTATTTAAAATAGCCCAAATCTGGGAAAAATACCCAAATGTCCATCAACTGGTGAATGAATAGACAACATGATACATCCATAAAATGAGTATACTACCCAACAACAACAACAACAACAACAACAAACTACTAACACACGGAACAATGTGGATCAATCTCAAGAGCATTATCCTAAGAAGTCAGACAAAAAAGATAATATGCGATGCTATTTAGATAAAATTCTATAAAAGTCAAAACTATAGTGACATAAAGTAAATGAGGGGACAAAACCATTGGTGGGGAGATGTAATTGACTATAAGAGGAAACAAGAGAAGTTTTTGGAGTGATGGAAATGTTCTCTATCATGATTGTAGTAGCAGTCACCTGACTCTCAATGACTGATTGTCAAAACTCATTAAATTGTACACTTATTGGTGAATCTTAGTGTATGAAAATTATCTCAGTAAAGCTAATTTTAAAACAATAAAGTGCTTACACTAAAAAAAGTATGTTTATCTTAAGCAAGTTTCCTTAAAAATAATAGGGTGAAAAGATAAATAACAGATGGTTTTGCACCCAAGTTTCCTGTTGAAGCAAACAAGACATATGAACTAAAGTTACAGTCATGTAATAAAAGAGACATGCAGGCTCCTAATAGTAGCCCATGTGAGGGGAAATGAACCCAGCCTGCATGTGAGTGAGTGAATGAGTGAGTGAGTGAGTAAGTAAGTGAACAGAGTTAGAAAACGTCTCTCTCTGAAGAGGTAGTAATATCCACAATATGCATTGAGTGATACTGAACCATTCATCCATCTGTCCATTCATCCATCCCTTCATCCATCCCTCCATCCACCCATCCATCCAGAGTGACTCAAAGTCTATAACACAAGGCAGATTTAAAGATTACAGTATAATGAAATAAATCCAATGATGAAACTGTGCACAGCACATTATGAAAGGGCAGAAGATGAATAACCAAACCAGATGAAACATGCCTAACAAAAGCTTCCAAGAGTAGTCAACACCCAGAGTGAAGTCTTCAAAGCAGTGATTCACAATAGACAAAAATCATCAGAATCCCTTTGAAAACTTTTCCTAAGCAACCATGACTGGCTGAGTTCATCCTGCCACTCGAATCAGAAAACGTAGGGAAGAAGACCTGAAATCTGTACGCTGAAGAAACTGCCCAGGTGATTCAAATGTTAAGAAACAAGGAGCTTCACCATCATGTAAGAAACTTGTTTTACACATAGTAATAATAATAGCCAGAAGTTACTGATGTTTTCATGCCAGGAATTGTCTAAGAACTTTATAGGTTTTCTAAATGCCCATCTATTGATCAGTGGATAACGAAAACGTGATATATATATGCCACAGTTGTGTATGTGTTTTGCAGCAACTTGGATGGCATTGGAGAACATCATCCTAAGTGAACTAATTCAGGAACAGATAGCCAAACGCCACATATTCTCACTTACAAGTGGGAGCTAAACTAAGGATCTGCAAAGGCACAGAGAATGGTATAATGAACAATGGAGATTCAGAAGGGGAAGAGGAGAAGTGTTGGAAGGACAAACAAAATCACTTTTTGGATACAATGTGCACAGGTGGGGGTGGTGGGTACACTTAAAACCCAGACCAAAACTATTTGTATTCCTCAAAGATATTGAAATAAAAAAAATTCTTTTAAAGAACTTCATAGGTTTTGCTTCAAATTAATCCCCACAACAACCCTATGAGACAGGCACTCCCATGAACAGATCTGCAATTTTAAAAGCTCTCAGGTCCTTATATGTTGCTGTTCTAGACGTTGAGTACACAAAACAATGCTCTGATTCTCATGGATCTTACACAAATATGGGGGGTGAGTGAGATATAGATTGTGTTTGCTTGTGTGTATGATATCAGATAGGGATAAGTGCTATGAAAAAAAAGCAAAGAAGAGAAATACAGTGCTAGGAAGGGCAGGAAACACATAGTAGTAAACGGAGGTGTCCTTTTAAAAAATTTTTTTTCCCTCTTTTAGTTTTTATTTTAAAATCGTGGGGTACATAATTCAGGGTTAGGTATACAAATATTCATTGTGCAGGTGCCCCTGCTGATGAAGTGTACCCCCTCCTTCCCCAGGCAGATATCGGCTACTGTCAATCTCACCTCCTCCCCTCCCCGTTTCCCGCTACTGTCAATATAGTATTACAGTAGTTGTTCAAGGTCCACTTATGAGTGAGAACATGTGATACTCAGCTCTTTGTTTCTGTGACAGATCACTCAGTATTATACGCTCTAATTCCAGCCAGGTTGCTGTGAAGTTCACGATTTTGTTCTTCTTTATGGATGCGTAATAGTCCATTGTGTATATGTACCACATTTTTTCTTTTCTTTTTTTTTTTTTTTATATTTTATTTTATTTTATTATGTTATTGTGGGGTACAGTTAGGGGTTAGGCATACAAAAATATTTCGTTCGGGTACCCTTGTTGATAAGAGGTGTCTCCCCATCCTCAGATAGATACCCACCACCATTAATCCCATCCCCCTCACCCTCCCCACCTCTAAATTCTTTACCAGATATACATATCATCAACACTTCATCCACCTTGAACATTGGTATTTAGATACTTCTGAAACAAAAGTATACCTTATATAATATACTTATATAATATAGAATATACTTAGTTTGGTTATTTATTACACAGATAACCATTGTTAACATTTTGTACATGCTTTCCCAGTAAAAACAGGACTCAATCATCTTCCATAGCATATAGCTACATAGCTACAGACCTGGACCCACAGTTTAACTGTTAAAGTATACCTGATGCCTTATTTTTACCTCTTCTAATGTTTCACTAATATAATGCTGCATCGAAGATTATTCTACAAACAGCTTCCACAGGATAAACGGATGGAAGTAGGATTTCTGAGTTAGAAGTAAGAGAACCACTTTCTTAGACTTTTGATTAGCTATATTAATATAAATTGTCATCAGCAAAGAGTTCTACCATCTAGTACTCTGCCACCTTACCAGTTTCACTGCAACTTCACTGTGTTAACCTTTAAAATAACTGTAGGCAGGCACAGAAGCTCATGCCTGTAATCCCAACACGGAGGGAAGCAGAGGCAAGAGGATTGCCTGAGCCTGTGAGTTCGAGACCAGCCTGGACAACTTGGTGAGATCTCATCTCTACAATAAGTCAAAACAATCAGCCAGCCATGGTGGGGCTCGCCTGTAGTTCCAGCTACTTGGAAGGCTGAGGTGTAAGGATCACCTGAGCCCAGCAGGTCAAGGCTGAAGTGGCCACGTGCGTCCCACTGCACTCCAACCTGGGAGACAGAATGAAAATCTAACTAAAAACAAATAAATAAAATGAAATCACTCTATTTTAAAATTTGTGTTAATTGCTGAGGTTGAACACACCTGGGTATATTTATCACCTTTGCTTCCTCAAAATATGTGCACCTGGCCCTGTAATGGCAGACATCTAGCTTATTGAGTGCACCCACTCTCTACTGGGAAAGTCTGACATTGTTCTGTGCTAATGGGCTTCCAAACTTCTTGATTCAAGAAGACTCAGTATGTGCTGCATTCTAAAAACACACCAGGCCAGCCTCAGTGGCTCACGCCTATAATTCCAGCACTTGGGAGGCTGAGGCGGGAGGATCGCTTGAGTCTAGGAATTCAAGACAAGACCAGCAACATAGCAAGACCTAATTTCTATATAATAATCAGAAAATTAGCCAGGCATGGTGGTGCAGGCCTGTAGTACCAGCTCCTTGAGAGGCTGAGGCAGCAGAATTGCCTGAACTCAGGAGGTCAAAGCTTGTGGTGAGCCACGAGCTGTGCCACTGCACTCCAGCCTGGGTGACAAAGACCCTGTCTCAAAAATAAGAAATAAAAACACACCAAAACAAATTTTCCAGAAAGGAAAAAGTGCTCTATATTTTAAGCTATTAAACATGCCAGAACTTCAAACTACATGCTAAGCTGCATTAGAACAGGGATCATGCCTACTTTGCTTACTGAGTTTTACACCAAAGTTTTCCTATATTTCAAACAACTAAATCATTAATTCACACTTTCTAAAAGAATGGCAACTTAAAAATTCTATGTAGCAACCTCCAAATTATGGAAGCCCTTACCCTAGCTCTCCATGAGTGGGCCAAAGATACTCCTTTTCCTGATGTGAAGACGGGTTTCTAAGATTTCTAGAGAAAACAAGATGAATAAGAATGCACCCAAACCAAACGTCATTCAACATAGGCCCATGCTAATTTATATCGCTAGTTGGGTAATAGTCACAATACTAACAAAAATACTAAATTTTCAGATTAAAAACAAAACAAAAAACATGGCCAGGTATGGTGGCTCATGCCAGTAATCCCAGCAATTTGGAAGGCCGAGATGAGAGAACCAAATGAGCCCAAGTTCAGACCAGCCTGGGCAACATAGTGATACCTGATGTCTACAGAATTTTTTTTTTAATTAGGCAGGCATGGTGGTGAGTGCCTGTAGTCCCAGTTACTCAGGAGACTGAGGCAGGAGAACTGCCTAAGCCTAAGAGGTAGTGGCTGTGCTAAGCCAGGCTACTACACTTGAGTCTGGGTGACAAGATGACCAAAAGAAAAAGAAAAAAACAGCAAGTTTTACCTCTGCATTAGTAAGCCTCAGCTCATAAAATTTAAGGGTCTTGCCAAGTATCCTTCACCATCAAGTAACCTAGAAGATAACAGCTTGGTTTTATACAAAAAATAAAAATTCAATTCAGGATAATGATGATATTAAGAGGAAAAGAAATTTGGAAGGGATAAGGGGATTTGAATTGAAACTATGTTGTAATTCTTAAGTTTGGAGTACAGATTTCCAGATCATTATATTATCTATACTTCCTTATGTGCTCCATATATTATGTAAAAATTTGCTGTCAATTTACCAGATTGACCATTCCCTAATCATCACCTTTTATTGTAACATCAGGTAAGAGAATTCACTTTAAATTCTCTTTTGAGACTGGACATGGTGGCTCATGCCTATTATCCCAACACTTTGGGAGGCAGAGGTGAGAGGATTGTCCATGGGTTTGAGACCAGCCTGGGCAACCTGGTGAGACCTCATCTCTACAATAAATCAAAAAATTAGCCGGGCATGGTGGCACGTGCCTATACTTCCAGCTACTTGGAGGGCTGAAGCGGAGGGGTCATCTGAGCCCAGCGGGTCAAAGCTGTAAGCATGCTACTACATTCCAGCCTGGGCAACAGAGCGAGACTCCAACTAAAATAAAAAATAAAATCACTATTCAGCATGATATGAAATTTAA
>CAUYQG010061732.1:0-16877 GCA_963574415.1 Tarsius wallacei | reverse complement strand
ACACACAATACTTTAGGCAACGACTAACTTATTTTAATAACTTTCTTATTCTATACTAATTAATACCAACCCCAGCTACTCTGCTAAAACTTTAACTGTATGGTTACTATGACAACTCTTAGCAAATACAGCTTAGACCGATCCCTAACGAATGCAGCCCAGTCCAAAGATCATGCTGGGTTCTCCTCAGCACAGTATTCTATTCTGTGAAAGCAAATACCCTAAATAATCACTAACCTAAGACTCAGACACTATAATACTAAAACTGCCTAACCTACAATTCTTCTAAGTGTATTGTATAAGCTTAACTCAATTCTACTAGACTCACACCAGTTATAGCTAGAGCCAGTTTGAAAGGATGTAACCCAGCCCAGGATACAGGCTGGGTTCTTAGGAATGTAGCCCAGTCTAAAGTACATGGTGGGCCACTTCTCAGAATGGCTGACCACAATCTCTTAACAAAATGGCTGCTCTAAAATCCTATTCTCTATATACCTATACTAAACTTAAACCTATGATTTTAATACAAAAAAGGGCTTGCAATTATATTAAGGCTCTCGTATGTGACTTGAATTTGAACAGCTTGTATAAGGAAGGGCCAAAACCGCAGTCTATGAGAAACGGGAGCAACGAGTTTCCAAAGCTAACCATGCCTGGTGTTGTTTCAGAGCCTCATGCTTAGATCATCAGTTATTTCTGGTTAAATATGCTAAATTATTAGAGGGGAAGGTAATGGCGTCTACAGCTCCCGAACACTACCTAGAGGTCTCGGGGTCCACGGCCCTCCCTGATTTCTAAGGTTCAATGGGCCTCCTAGACCAGCTGCCAATACTGGATCCTATAGTAGTTCTTTTTTTTAATGGTTCGAGGAACCACCATACTGTTTTCCATAGTTGCTGTTCTAATTTATATTTTCGCCAACAGTGGCTTAGTGTTCCCCTTTCACCTCATCCTCGCCAGCATCTGTTTTTTTTTTCTTTTATCTTTTTGATAATAGCTGTTCAACTGCTGTAAGATGATAAAAATGCGTATGATTGTATAATTGAACTTATTATGCTGTTATGGAGTCTTAGAAACACAAATAGATCATGGACAGTGAAGTTAAAAATAAGGAAGTCTTCAGAATTTCTGACTCATTTTTACAATATGTAAACAGACTAGCACAGATTATGAGAGCTCTGTGTTGGCATAAATTTTCCTGAAATCCTTGTACTCTCTCTCTGGTTGAGTAAAATACAAACTGTTAGTGAATTTTTCTAAATATTATGACAAAAGTCTTTTAGGTTCATGTGCTACCTTTGAATAACTCTTAAAATCAGAATTAAATATATCGCCAAAGAATTACCTTTAGGTCTATACTATATGCCTGCATTTATGTGAATTTCTACAAAAAAAGAAGTCTACAGAAAAAAAGTACAGAAAAGTGGTTTCCCTTGAGGACAGGATTTTACTGGAAGAGGCATAAGGAGAATTCAAATATTCAAAATCTTAAGAAAAGTACTCATTACAAGGGTTTAACTTTTGTCAAGCATTATCCATTGTACACTTTTTCTTAAGTGAAGACAACTTTTTGGTTTGAACAATAATATACCCAGTATTAATCAGTTTTTATAGTACATAGCTATGTATAGAAATATACAGGGAAAAAAATAAACATTGAACACACCTAAGATGGAAGGAAACAGGAGAAGAAAACATTAGCTATATCCCTGAACAGTTTCAGAAGTATCACAGGACAGTATACATTTACATTCATGTATGTAAATATTATATAAAAAATAAATTATTAGCAAATATAAAACTCTAGTATGTTTTTTAGTGTTTTACAACAGTGTAAATTAACAATTCTGAAAGTTCTTTCTGTGTATTCTAGGCTTGAGCAAATTAGTTATATTGTGACTAATAGGTGACATATTTTCTCACTGTTAAAGAAGAGAGTTAAAATATTTAAAGGAAGAAGATGAGCATGTATCCTATAATTTCAGGTTGGCTTTGGAAATATTAGTATCACATATCTATATATCTATAACTATGTCCACATCAATCACCTGTATCTTAGCTCTGTCTACTAAGAGGGTCTAGAAGCAAAATCATATCAGTAGCAATGAGCACATCTAGCACTTTGATCTTAGCTTCTAGAAGTCACTCTCCAAGTGAAGGAATTATGATTATTTGGACTGGGGCAGCAAGGAAACAAAATAAATCTAGAATATCTTGCTCCAACAGAAGGTAAGAAGGTGTTCAAAAAGTGATGAGAACATAGCAAAAGCAACAACAAAAAAACCCCAAGCCACTGCAAACTTCCAGACACTTAACTGCCAAATCTGGAACAATTGTAGCATCAAAATAAATAACACTAATAACGGATTATAACTCATTGAAAAGTAAAAATCCGGAGGTTATACTGACATAAATTAATAAGTAAATAAATGAAAAATGATTTTGGGGAATTAAATTGGATGCTCTTTATTTCGATGTTTGATTCATTTTTAAGCTAATATATTTATTTTTCTAATACCTTAAATGCTTGTTTAGCCAGAACTTACCCATTCTTCAGTGATCCATGATATATGTGAAAAGTATTAAGCATGCAAGATGATAGCCTTTTTAAATTGAAAACTAAAAATTCCATTGCTTTCGTTTTTAAATAACTATGCACTATATTGTATTAATATGCTCTTCACTATAGAATGGAAATCAGTCTAAAAGCAAGTAGCCAAAATAGAAAATTTTCAGTGTATATAAGTGTATTGGCAACGTAATGTAATAGAAAGCAATCTATATAATATCAATGTGTGAATTGATGTTAAAGACTATGGCAGTCTTCTGATTTAGTTTAGAGCATATATTTAAGTGGAAAAAAAAATCTATTTGCCAGTATCTGGTTGTTAGTTCATTTCATTAAAGAATGTAGAGGAGAGTATCCCTGGTTTTTTTCCTTCTAATTTTGTTTCTTCTTTGCCAGTGAGGGTCTATCTGATTGGATAGTGTCTGCACTGAGGGGAACTGACTAGTGCTCTGATTAGCCACTTTGTCAATTGTCACTTGCAATCAATTTGGCTGATGGAAAGAGCCTTCAACTCTGATCAGAGAGTTGTCAGGGTAGCAGAACACCGGGATGCAGATCAATGCAGTTATACTTGTTCCATATTTACAAGAGAAGGATATAAACATAAACAAATGTGCTTTGCAAGCATAAATAATTAATAATAAGTGATAAGCACAAACATGACATCTCAGAATTACTTTATCACTGGCCTACTAAACTAATCTCAATCTTAAACCCAAACTACTGTGGCTCAGTCCCAAGGAAAATGACTTGGTTGTTACTGATGTAAACATGTATACAAACATGTTTCAAATCAGGTCTAAAAATATAAAGCTTTGTTGAGCATATCCATTTGTCCTTGAACCTGTCTATAAGGCATTATTTTAATTTCTTTTTCACAGAGACACACACAGGTTATTTTTATTCATCCTGAATCCACCTATCCTTTAAGGCCTGGCTCAATCATCAGCAACTCTACAAAAGAGCTCGCGCCCCCTAATCTATCAGAATTATACTATGTCTTTTCTGTTGTTTCTTTGTTCTCCTAACATAGTACTTATTACATGTTCTGCCTTGAATGACTCACTTCTTTTGTGTATTTCTTCCACTGGTTAGGTATTTTATAATGCTTATTAATCCAAGTATATTTTTATTAACTTTATCAATCAATAAACAGAACATCTCAAGACGTTTTCTGTGTCCATGGGTTGTATATCTGATATTCAAAATGTACACTCAATGTCCTATATAAATCCTATAACCAAAAGCCAAAATTATTTCATTGAGCTTTTACTTTCTGTATCCTAAACTTAAAACCAAACCATTGTAATTTACTATTATATTAATCTGTATTTATAAGATTATAGTTATTATCATTTATTATAATTAAATAATGTAAAATTACCTTTACAAACTACCCATTGTACTTCTTGTCTCCACTCTAGCTGTGTTCTTGGTAGGAAGTACGTTTCCCTAACACCTACCCACCGCTCACCAGATTATAGGAGAACTAATTAACTCCTAATCATCATTAACTCCTAATTAACTCTTAATCTTATCAGTTTTTGCAATTCTGACAGCACCTAGCTGAATAATTTTCATATAACAAGTTCTCAATGAACATTTTCCAAAAATTGAGCACAATTATGAGTGTCAGTGTGTCTTAAACACAATCCCAATAAAAGTCTTTTATCAAAAGTAGATTTTCAGAAATTTCTGAAAATTTGCTGCTTTTTTAAATAAGAATTTCTGATTCTATATGTATTTTTTTTGAAAAAATATGGTGTCTTTTCTTCTGTTTCAATATGAAGGATTTTCACAAAAAGGCAAAGGCAAACTATATCACAGAAAATTGCATACAGGATGTCTGCCAAAGAGTTACAACTTTCTCAGTGGGGCAATTAATAAGCGAATGAACCCAAATTTAAAGTGAATTTTTCTAATTGCCTTAATAAGAGTGGGCAGAAATAGAAGGGTTGAATTGATGGAGAATCAGGCTTAGCAGTACACCCTTGCCAAATGGACATGTGGCAAGCATATTTGAAGTGCAGTGTTAGATTTTGTTGTCCATGATATTTAGGTTGCTTCAATACAAAATAGACAGATATATTATCTAAATTAGAAATTAGGTGATAAGTTCACTTAGAATGAAAAGTGTATCAGTAAATAAACCAGCATTTAAATAACACGCATGTACAAGAGCGACAATTAAGCTTTATTTCGCAGGAAAACTTGAGAACATGGGCTGAGTTGTCTGGAATGCTCTGCATTGAAGGGGAAGAAGACTGACAATGGTTTTCAGAGTGTTTTTCAACAGAAAACCCTGTGGGAGCAGGTCTGCAAAAGGTAGTTTAGTCCAGTGCAAAATCTTCATGTCAACGTAAACCAAAGCAGGATCCTACTTAAGACTATGTTTGACTTTCACTTGAAGAACGCATCATTCTTCACTTATGACACAAGAGCACTGACAACCACAGTTTATTGAAACAGGCATTTTCCAAACTTTTTTGACTCACAAACTTATTTTATTATAAAATATGGTCTCATGATTATTCTAAAGAATTGCAAAACAATTTCTCATGTTTGTATGCTGCATGATTAATTACTTTTTTAATGAAAATTATTTTTAAATATACATAAAAATTACTGATTTTTAAAATGTGTATTTTAATTCTTTTATACTATTTTAGTAAGGTTTTAAAATATTAAGGAAGTTGTTTTATCCTTGCTTTTACTTTTTTTTCCCTTCATTCTTTAGTTAAAAAATTTACTAGCAACTGACATGCACTATTTACTTTAACTCAGATTAATCATATAAGAAAAACATGATTCATCTAAACATATATTAAAAAACAACCCACTCTATTATATTTGATGTGAATTATCTGTTTGAAGAGCCATCTAAAATGGACCAGCATAGACTTTTACCATTATGGACATATATTTAGCTAAGAGCAAGAGTAACCAAAAATTATCTAAGGGTTAGAGCCACCAAGAAAGTCAATGTCAAACCAACATTGTGACCGACTTTTCTAATCTCCTGGAGATACATTTGTAAATTCTCACACACTGCTCTGTTTTAAGAGGGGAAAAAAATCCCCAAAACAAATGGCTATTTTATTTGCAGATTTTTAAAAAAAACTTGAAATCAAACAATAGCCTTGTCTTCTTTGATAGAAGGAATACTTGTGACTCTCAACAAGTGGCTGAGGAGGCAATTATAAAATCTTCTGTGCTCTTACCTAGATGGAGTATGTTACCATGACAGCGATGTTCCTGGATTAAAGGATAAGTGTTCAGAAACTAAAAGAAATAACAAAATATCTAATCAGGAAGTTCTACCGCGCCTTTTGAGAAACTGTTAATGACAGTTATCGTTGTTGAGGATACTGCAGTTAAAAACTAATAAATCAAGCAATACATGCCCCATGTTTAAAACAAGAAAGAAAAAAGTCACACTGTCTTTTTTCTTCAAGTGGGAGACCTGGAACTGACTGAGCAAAAACTATGTTCTTGTTTGATGTGGGGGTTGAGGGGGGGGAGAAAGTGCTGTAATACAAAATAGTACTTTATTATGTCACATGTGGTATTTCTCAAAAGTTTATTAAGTACAAGTTTATATTTAGACATGTACAGGAAGGGTTTCACACCAAAGAGCTAGTTTATTAGATGGCAGGAATGTATAGACTTTCTGTAAGAAAAAAACTGTTCAAAAGTGGCAACATGTTAACCTACATCAGGTAATAATCTGGTTGTAGATTTGGGATATTTGTTAGTTTGTTTTAGGTCACCTTTAAATCATGCTAATTTGGAGGAAATATAATGAGCTACTCAGAAATGAATTACTTTGTGTCACACTGGGGTGTATTACCTTGCAGTGCTGCAGCTGACTTGGCAGCTCCCCAAACTGTGGTCTGATTTAAAACCTTGCTTACTCTATAAGAAATGTGAAGCCAAGATGGGGAAGACAGTGAGCTGACACAGAGGCTGTCGACCCCCAGCAGAGAGGCATCAGCATAAAAGAGAATCTCAGTCAATGGGGCATTAGCTTTCTTCTGACCCATTGGTGGGGCTGATTACAAAAGGGAAACTTGGTCTAAATATGGCTGGCTTTTATGTAGATAACTTTTCTATATATGGCTGGCTTTTTGGTAGATAACTTTAGGTTTGTCTTTAGAAAGTTTCTCCTCATCCTAACTCAGTGCCAGAAAGTGCTGGAAAAGGCAGCATCTTTATCATCTTATTATGAACACAAATTACTTTTCTCACAAATGAATATTTCCCACCAAAAAAAAAAAAAAAAGCGAGAAGAGAATGCAACCAAAAATAAACCTGAAGAGTATACATACTATTATTTTTATTTTCTTCCTTCAGCCTTTTCCTTCACCATTACATTGTATGTCAGAATTAGTTTCATCATTGAAAAGGAAAAAGAAGGACTAGACAAGAGCTAAAAATTAACAGAATATATTACAGGCTGAATAATACTTTGGTTGCTTTTGAGTAGTAAGTTAATGTGTTATATATTCTGGCTTATATGTTTCATTGGCATGAAATTGTTGACATTTCTCCATTCCCTATAAGAATTCAAAAGTCGTTCCCCATCTGAAAATTAGATGTGTGTTTTTGCTTGCAGGTGTGTGTGTGTTCATACTTAGATTCTATGATAAATAGATTTGTTCTTATTTCCTATTAGAGAAAATTATAAAATATACTAAAATTTGTACAAGCATTTTCTGCAAATATGCTGAATTTGACTAGAAAATAGTTTTAATGATTGCTTGATTAACGCACTGTATATGTATACATAGCCATAAAAAGAAATTATGATTTTAACTAAAACTATATAAGGAAAATAATTAAGCCTTATAAAATTTTATAAATCACATTGTTACTATGAAGTAATAATTCACCTTCAGTGGCAAATGAAGTTCTCTTTATATAATAAGAAAGCTATGATAATTATTTTATTTATGTAACTTTAAAACACATTTTATGACAATGATTGTTACTCAAAATTATATACTTATCTAGATTATATTGTAAATATGTAACCATGAGTGCCCAAGTGTTTATAAATATACTGATCTTATCTCAAAAGCTTAAAACAATTCTTTGCATTTAAGAAATGTTTTTCTCATGGCACTAGATCATGATAAACTATCGAATTAATATGAACTAATTTAACTGAATTTTTCAGAAAAATACAAATAACTATTATTTCCAAGGTTTAAATGATGTAAGCTACCTCATTCATCTGAAAATAGTCAGATGATATACTTTGGTATTATAATACAAATATATTGAAATATAGATTTTATGTTTTATATTTTATTATGTAAAAATAGATTTTTGCTTGTGATATTTTTTGTATCATTTTGTTTGCTTCAATTTTTGAGAAAAATGTATTAAATTAGACACATGTATATTTTTCATAAACTTTTTTGAGTAAAATATTTGAATCCAAGTTATGTAGCTTTGCTATCAAGTTTCTGAGAAAGTTTGCCAAACTTCGATTTTATCATTTTATCCTAACTTTGGCAGGTGTGTAAACTTAAAACAAAAAAAATTATCTTTTTACATGCTAAAAATAAACTGTAAGTCACCCTAATGAGGTAATCTTTTCCAAAACAGTACAGTCTGCTTTAAAAAAAAAAAAAAAAACAAAAGAAATCACGGTGGAAACTCAAAGCATTTAAAATAAAAGTACTATGGTCAACTAAATATAATCAAATTCATATTACTTGGGAAGCAAATCACCTTTCTTGAAAAGATCATAGGAGATTTAAAACTAATTTATTAGCCATGCATGATGTATTTTTACTATATCCATTAGTATGGAGGAGAAGGGAATGTGGATAAATAGCATAATAAAGAACCAAACTTTTGCTTGTTTTAGAACCAATAGTATTTAAATATTTCTTGAATATAATTAGATCTATTCATGTAACTACTTAAATAATAAATTTGCTACTTCATGGTCTTGTGTAATACCTGATATATGAACTGAAATAGAAGAATCCTTTTATCTATAGGATATTGAGTTTGCATTTTCAAGATAATCAGTCACTTGCTGGTTACTTTTTTTTAAATTAAATGTGTCAAGCATATGAAACATAAATTATAATGGAGAAAATCCTGTTACTTTAAGTAAATAGTATGTCTTACAGAATATAAAATTATTGGAGTTTTACAGTGAAGCAAAAAGCTGTCTTTTAGCCATAAAATCCAAATACTGTATGACATGCAATAAACAGATGTATACAAAATGGAACTAAGCATATAATTAATATTCAAATTCTTGGTACCTGAAGAAAAAAATTAAAAACAATAATAAAACATCATTTTCTCCACTCTATTCCACTCTATTCCACCAATGAGTGGAATAGATTCTGTTGTATTACTGGAGAGAGTACAATTTGCTACAGTTTTTGGAGGCAGTGAGATAAGATATATTAATATTCTTAACAAAATGACACATATTGAGTAAAAAAAAACTTTTGTTTGAATAATTTTATCTTAGGAAATAAATATTTTTACAAAGATCATATAGGATATTGATTTATATTGAAAAATGGGAAAATACCTAAATGCCTTCACTGGCCTTTTATAAAACAGTTATATTGTATAGAAATAAACAAAAAGCTATGAAGTCATTGAAAATCATGCTTTAAAAACAATATATAATGGGTTTTTTTTTTCCCTGAAGAATTGGGTACAAAATAGTATAAAAACCCTTCTGTGATAAAATTAAGTTGCTGACAACTTATTTACAAAGCCAACATTAGATACAAGCCTTTAAATCTTAAGACCCTTGTTGCAGGTAAAAAAATTAGTGTTAGTGCATGTAGCTGATAATTATAAAGGTGATGAAGAGGCATATTTTAAGTACTGTTTTATTTATTTATTTATTTATTTATTTATTTATTTATTTATTTATTTTGAGTTGGAGTCTCACTCTGTCTCCCAGACTGGAGTGCAGTGGCCGCTGGGCTCCGGCGAGCCTTCTGCCTCGGCCTTCCAAGTAGCTGGAACTGCAGGTGCGCGCTAACATGCCCGGCTAATTTTTTGATTTATTATAGAGTTGAGGTCTCGCCAAGTTGCCTAGGCGAGTCTTGAACCTGTGGGCTCAGACAATCCACTCACCTCAGCCTCCCACAGCGCGGGATTACAGGCTGAACCACCAAGCCCGGTTTAGTAGTATTTTAAAATTGTAGGTTTCTATAATCAAGATACATGCTAAAATGAAATTATAGAGGAAGGCTATATCAATTAAACAATCTATTTGTATAGAAAAGAACTTGAATAAATATATATTAGAGAATGGCCTAAATCTCAATATTATTTAATAAGTCAAAGACATACAAAATGCAAGCCCACTTTCATTATGAGAGTTTTTAAGGAAAGAGAAGGTGTCTTGCTCCCCCCAATCTTCCCCTTATTATTTTACTTACAGGAATGAGTCATAATTTCATTAAACAAAAACATAAAATAGAGTCTTTTCCTTTATGTCCTAGGAGACTTGGGTTAAGCTAAGGAAAACGATGCATAATTTTAAAAAATAGTAACAGAATGATCTGCATGCAGATATGCAAAAGCAAGACTTGTAGTATATGACTCATAATTATGAATATGAACAATTTTTGAATTAATTTACGAAGTACCAGTTTATTGTTTTTTATTTTGGATTCAGGGGGTACACATGTGTATACATTACATGGACATATGGTGTAGTGGTGGGGATTGCGTCTCAGGCGGCCTATTCTGCAGACAGTGAACATTGTGTCCTGTAGCTAGTTTCTGAAATCTAAACCTTCTCCCTCCTCCCCGCTTATTGGTGTCTGTTAGTTCCATCTTTGTGACCATTTAGCTCCCACATATGAACAAGAACATGTGGTGTTTGGTTTTCTGTTTCTGAGTCGGTTCACTTAGGATGATGTGTCCCAGCTCTATCCATTTTGTTGCAAAGAACATGATTTCATTATTTTTATGGTTGTGTAATATTCCAAGGTATAGTAAGTATTTAAACTTAAATATATTAACTGTGTATCTATGGACACTCTATAATTGATCATAATTATCCTGCCCATGTGCACAAAATAAAATTTTTATAAACATAGTAATATCAGCATGAGAAATATTGAATCTAAAAACTAAGATATAAAATCTTTCTGAAAATATTATAAAATGCCATTTTTAGAGTCATGTTTTCTAGGTATATAGTTGTCTTTATAAATTATTCTTATAATATATTCCAATGAATTTCTTTATTAGTCTAAAACACTAAAAAACACTGCATAAGCTTATATTTCCTTATATTTCATCATGTTTCTCATGTGATTTAATTTTTTAAATATAATTACTATTCAGGAACATTTAAATGTTCTTTTTCTTCCAAAAATTTCTGAAGAATATTGAGTAACTTGGTGTTTAGCAGGCCATATAGAAAAAGAAAAGAGCCAAGTATGCAAACATATCATAACCACCAAACATAATCATTACAGAATCACAGCATTTATATTTCTCATATTCTGAAAATGCCATACATATTCGAATATTTTTTGTTGCTATTCATCCAAACTATTCATTTCCTGCAAAATGTAATGTCAAAATAACAAAAGATGGAAACTACATAAATTCATAGAAAAATAATACCCACAAATGAAATTATCTTTTCATATTAAATAATTAAAAGTTAAAATGTACGTATATTTGTATATGCATGTATATTTATATAATATTTAAAAACTTTACATTTAAAATAGTGCCCTAGCTTACTTACTCATGAATGAAAAGACATATAAGAAGTAATAGATATTGACATTTAGGAAGATATACTGTATGTCAGTCATTGTGCCAGATGTTTAAGAGTGTCACCTTGCCGGGCTTGGTGGCTCAGCCTGTAATCCTGTGCTTGGGAAGGCTGAGGTGAGTGGATTGACTGAGCCTGCGGGGTTTGAGACCCACCTGGGCAACTTGGCGAGACCTCATCTCTACAATAAATTAAAAAAAAAAAAAAAAAATTAGCCAGGCATAGTAGCGCACGCCTGTAGTTCCAGCTACTTGGAAGGCTGAGGCAGAAGGATCGCCAGAGCCCAGCAGGTCGAGACTGCAGTGGCCAGGAACGGCCACTGCACTCCAGTCTGGGCGACAGAGTGAGACCCCAACTCAAAAAAAAAAAAATTGTCACCTCATTTTAACTTATTTGGGCAAATATATGTTATATATTTATTTAATTAATTAACAAATAAAAGTATTTACTTATTGTGTATGATAGAATGTTTTGAAATAGGTATACATTTTGGAATGGCTAAAACAAGCTAGTTTATATATCATTTTAGTGATGAGAAGAATTGATATCTACTTTCTTAGCAATTTTCAAAAACTAACATACATTGTTATCAACTATAGTTACTGTATTGCAGAATAGATCTCTGGAACTTGTTCCTCCTGTTTAATTGAAATTTTGTATACTTTAACCAACATCTACCCAACTACAACCATGAGATACCCCAACTACTGGTAACCACTATTCTACTTCCTACTTCTCTGAGCTCAATTTTTTTTGTTTTTTTAGATTCCACATATAAGTGAGAGAGTGTGGTATCAACATTTGTCCTAACATGCCTGGCTTATTTTACTTAATGTAATGTGCTTCAAGTTCACTATTTTGTCACAGAATATAAGATTGTCTAAAATAAAGACTAAATAGTATTCCATTATGTTTATATAGCACATTATTATCCGTTAGTCCACACATCAATTGACACTTGATTGATTCCATATCTTGGCTATTGTGAAAAATGCTGCAGTGAACATGAACATGCAGGTATCTCACTGAAATACTAATTTTACTTTGTTTGAATACATACCAAGTAATAGGATGGCTGGATCATATGGTTGTTCTATTTTGAATTTTCTGAAGAACTTCCATATTATTTTCCATAATGGCTGTACTAATTTGCATTCCCACCAACAGTGTGTAAGCATTTCTTTTTCTCTACATTCTCACCAGCATTTTTCTTTCCTCCTTTTCATATTATAGCTATTCTAACAAGTGTGGGGTAGCATTACTTCGTAGTTTTAATTTGCCTTTCTCTGATGATTAGTGATATTGAGCATTTTTAAAAATACTTTTTTGGTCATTTATGCCTTCTTTTGAAAAATGACTATTCAGGTTTTTTGCCCATTTTAAAATCAAGTTATTTGTTTTCTTGGTACGGAGTTGCCCGACTTTCTTATATATTCTGGATATTAACTCCTTATCAGATGTCATGGTTTACAGTTTTTTCCCCCCACTTTATGGGTTGTCTCATCACCATGTTGATTGCTTCCTTGACTGTGCAGAAGATTTTTCATTTGATGAAATTTGATTTGCCTATTTTTGCTTTTGTTACCTGTGATTTTGAAATCATTTATCCCGCCAAAATCATTGCCAATACTAATGTCAGAGATTTTCCCTTATGTTTTCTTCTAGTAATTTTATAATTTCAGGCCTGACATTTAAGTATTTCATATATTTTTAGTTAATTTTTGTGTAGGGTGTGAGGTAAGAGTTGACTTTTCTTCTTCTGCATGTGGATATGCAATTGTCCTAACACCATTTATTGAAGAGACTGTTCTTTCTTCTTTACATGTTTTTGACATTTTTATCAAAAATCAATTGTCTATAAATGTGTTGATTTTTTTCTGGGCTCTATATTCTATTCTATTGGTCTACGTGTTTGTTTTTACACCATATCTTGCTGTTTTTATTACTACATTTTGAAGTCAGATAATGTGATGCCTCCAACTTTGTTCTTTTTCCTCAAGCTTGCTTTGGCTATTCCATGTCTTTCATAATTCTATGTAAATTTTAGATTTTTTTTCTACTTCTGTGTAAAAAAATGTCTTTGGAATTTTCACAAGAATTGCATTGAATCTGTAGGTCATTTCAGTTAGTATGGACATTTTAACAATGTTAATTCTTCCAATTCATAAGCATGGAATATCTGTCCTTTTTTGTGTGTCTTCTATTTCTTTCATCAATGTTTTATAGTTTTGGGTGTACAGACCTTTTATTTTCTAGATAAAATTTACTCCTACTTTTTTTGCGCTATTATAAATGGGATAGTTTTCTCAATTTCTTTTTTGGAGAGTTTGTTGTTAATGTATAGAAATGCTACTGACTTTTGTATGCTGATTTGTATACTGCAACTTTACTGAACCTGTATATTAATTCTAACAGTGTTTTTTAGTAGAATCTTTAGAGTCTTCTATATAAATATGATTATGTCATAAGCAAAAAGGAGCAATTTAACTTCTTCCAATTTGGATGTCTCTTATTTCTTTCTCTGATGTAATTGCTCTGGCTGGTACTTTCAGCAATATGTTGAATAACAGTGGTAAGAGTAGACATCCTCTCTTGTTCCTAATCTCAGAAGTAAAGCTTTCAACTTTTCACTGTTAAATTTGGGGGTTTTTTCCCCTATAAAGTCTTCATTGTGGTCAGGAATACTGTTTCTATACCAAATTTATTAAGAGTTTTCATCATGAAAGAATGTTGAATATTGTCAAATGCTTTTTCTACATCTATGGAGATGATCATAAGTTTTTTTCTTTTTTGTTCTGCCAATATGGTGTATCACATTTATAGATTTGAGTATGCTACATCATTCTTGCATTCTTGGGATATATCCCATTTGATCATGGTGAACACTTTTAATGTGCAGTTGAATTCAATCTGTTAGGTTTTTTTTTAGAGAATTTGCATCTGTGTTTATCAGGAATATTGGCTTTTTATTTTCTTGTAGTGTCCTTGTATGGCTTTAGTATCAGAGTAATGCTGGTCTTGTAAAATAAGTTTGAAAATATCTCCTCTTCAGTTTTTTGGAAGAGTTTGAGAAGAATTGGTGTTAGTTTCTCTTTAAATGTTTGCTAAGTTTCAACAGTGAGGCTATTATGTCTGGGGATTTTCTTTGATGGGAGACATTTTATTACTGATTCAATCTCCATACTTTTTACTAGTTTGTTAAGACTTTCTAATTATTCTCTTTTTTCTTTCTTCTTTCTTTTTTTTTTTAAACTACTGAACTTCTAAAGAATAAGGATTTTCTATTTATTCTTGATTCAGCTGTGGCAAGTTACATGTGTGTGAGAATTTATCCATTTATTTTAGGTGTTCCAATTTGTTGCTGAATATTAGTTCAAAGTAGTCTTTTATAATCCTCTGTGGTATTAGTTATAATGTCTCCTCTTTCATTTCTGATTTTATGCATTAGATTATTCTCTCATTTCTTAATTAGTCTAGCTAGAGGTTAGTTGATTTTGTTTATCTTTTAAAAAGCCCAACTCTTAGGTTTTGGGTTTTTTTTCTTTTCTTTTCTTTTCTATTGTGTTACTAGTTACTGTTTTATTTATTTCTGCTGATCTTTATTATTTCCTTCTTTCTACTAACTTTGGGACTAGTTTGTTCTTTTTTTTAGTTTCTGGGGGTATTATGTTAGATTGTTTATTTAAAATTATTCTTCTTTTTGATGCAGGCATTTTTTTTTCTGTAAATTGCCCTCTTTGAACTGATTTTGCTGCATCCATATGTTTTGATATTTTGTGTTTCCATGATTTTTATCTCAAGGTATTTTCAATTAAAAAAATTCTTCTTTGATTCATTGGTTGTTCAGGTGCATGTTATTTACTATCCATGTATTTAAGGATTTTTTGAAACTCCTCCTGTTACTGATTTCTAGCTTCATATAATTGTAGTTGGAAAAGACACAATATAATTTCAATCTTCTTTAAATTTGCTAAAGCTTGCCTTGTAACCTAATATGTGTCTGTCTATTCTGGAGAATGTTCTATGTATGATTAAGAAGAATTTGTTTTATGCTGTTGTTAGATAGAATGTTCTGTATATGTCTGTTAGATCCATTTGGTCTAAAATGTAATTTAAATCTGCTATTTTCTTATTGATTTTCTGGTTTGGATGTTCTGTCCATTGCTCATTTTGGAATATTAAAATCCTCATAATATTATTGTATTACAGCCGATCTCTCCTTTCATGTCTATTGATATTTGCTTTATTTATTTAGGTGCTTTGATGTTGAGTACATATCTATTTACAATTGTTGTAGTTTCTTGATGTATTGACCTATTTATTATTTATATATTTAATTTCTTTACCTTGTTTTGCATTTTTTAGTTAAAGCCTACTTTATTTGATAAAAGTATAGCTACTTCTGCTTTCTTTTGGTTTTCATTTGCATGGACTATCTTTTTCCACCTCTTCACTTTTAATCTATAAGTGTCTTTAAAGGTGAAGTGAGTCTCTTTTAGGCTATTGTTTTTATTATTCATTCAGCCATTCTATGTCTTTTGATTGAAGAATTTAACCCAGTTACGTTCAATTTAATTTTTTATGGTTAAGGATTTACTACTGCCATTTTGTTAGTTGTTGTTGTTGTTGTTGTTGTTTTGGTTGTTTTGTATAAACTTTGTTCCTTTCTTCCTCTCTTCCTATCTTCCTTTAGGATTGAATGCCATTATGCTATTATTTGTTTAAAAAACCTTGTTGCTCTTTTATTTCTCTTTTCTCCTTGAACTCTAATAGCTTAAACATTTGCTATTTTGTTGCTGTCCCATAGATCCCATAAGATTTCTTTATTCCTTTTAACTTTCTCCCTCTGACTGTATTTTTAAATAACTTGTCTTCAAGTTCACAAATTCTTTTGCTTGATAGATTTTGCTGTTGAGTTTTTTCTATTGCATTTTTCATTTCATACATTGTATTTTTCAGCTCCAAATTTTCCTTTTAAAAAAAAATAATTTCAATCTTATTCAATTTCTAATTTTGGTCACATGTTGGTTTCTTATTTCATTGAATTGTTTCTCTATGTTTTATTGAAGATTGCTTAGCTTCCTTAAAACAATTATTTTGAATTCTTTATCAGGCAGTTTGGAGTAGACCTTATTCTTTGGTGTCAGCCACTGGAAGAATATTGTGTTATTTTTGTTGTTTTATGTCTCTTTGGGTTTTCATGTTTATTGTTTGCCTTATGCTAATATCTGCATATTTGAAGAAGTAGGAACTTATTCTAGTCTTTGTGGATTGTCTTTGTGTGGGAGAGCTCTTTACCAGTCCGTCTAGCAAGAGATTCTGAGCAGGCTATCTGGCAGCCAGATGGACTATAGGATGACTTGATGTTTATGGGAGTCTTCTAGTAGGTAGGCCTGGTTACTGTGTTTGTGGGTTTGAGCCTGGAGCCTGAATCCACTGGAATGAACTTGTTGATTAGATTGGCAGGGATGGGCCTGAACCTTGTATTCTCAGGAGCCAGCCTAAAGCCTGAATCCA
>CAUYQG010061728.1:0-14400 GCA_963574415.1 Tarsius wallacei | reverse complement strand
CATTCAACTCCCACATAGGAATTAGAACATGTGATGTTTTGTTTCCAGTTTCTGAGTCAGTTCACTTAGGATGATGCTCTCCAGCTCCATTCATGTTGCTGTAAAGACCATGATTTCATTCTTTTTTATTGCTGTGTAGTACTCCATGGCATGTGCATGTGTGTGCATATATAGATATACATAAATACATATATATGTGTATTTGTGTATATATGCATATATATATACATTTTTCTTTATCTAGTCAATTATTGGTGGGTACTTGTGTTGGTTCCATAATTTTGCTATTGTTAATAGTGCTGCAATGAACATACAGGCACAGATATATTTTTTATAGATTGATTTATTTTCCCTTGAGAAAATCCTTAGTAGTATACTTTTAATAATCAACAAGGAAGGGTACCAAGGTTAGTCTTTGGGGGAAACTATGACAGCCATGGAAACACAATCATTCCAAGAAAAATTACATAAAATATATGTTAGACAGTATCACAAAGGAATCAATGGTAAAGGAGTCAGACAATGTGTTGCAGGCATGCAGACCATGGTATGACTTGTTAACTAGAGTAGGGACTTTGAAATGATCTCTGAATGAGATAAGAAACCATTAATGCAGAGAAGGGTTGTCATCTGTCCCTCATTTTAAAAGGACCAAACGGGGCTACTATGTGGAGATTATATTTGGATTCTTATACCATTTTTTCAATGGCTAGAGAATTATTGACATATCTATTCCTTATTTTGATATTATGTTTTCCTAAGGATGTGTTCATCTATCTAAATATTCAAAATTATTGGCATTAAGTATCTCATACTCCATTTTATTCTATTTTTAATGCCTAATATATCTATAATGATTTTTATTTCTAATATTGGTTATGCATGCCTTCTCTTTATTACTTAGTCTTTTCAGAAATTTATTGATTCTGTCTTTTTCAAAGAACCATCTTTTAGCTTTCTTGATCTTTTCTATTATATGTTTGATTTCTATGTCCTTAATTTTTGCTTTTTTTCTGCTTTTCTTGAGTTTTTTCTAATTTAAAATGAAATTCTGTCTTATTATTTTTATGCTTTCTTCTTTTATCATAAATTTTTAAGACTATAAAATGTTCTGCAAGTACTTATTCAGTTGTATCCCCTAAATTCAATTTTAATGGTTTCTAATTTCCAACAAAATTTCTAATAAAATTTCTTTTTAGCACATGAGATACTTTAAAATGTATGTCCTAATTACCAAACATATGTTTCCAGGATTATGATTGATTCATAATGTCATTGCATTGGGTTAGAGATCATGGACTAAATAAGGCCTATGTTTGGAAATGTGTTAAGACTTATTTTGGGACCCAGAATATGGTCAACCTTTATAACTGTCTATATTTGAAAAAAATGTATATTCTGAGTTATTGGCTGAATCATTATAAATATGTCAATGTAAGTAAAGGGTTTTAATTGTATTTAAGGTTATCTTTAGTTTTACTAATTTCTATTAAATTTTAGTTTAAAAAATCATTGAACTCTATCAATGATTGAGGAAAGTGTATAAAATATCCACTAGGATTTCAGATATATTTATTCCTTCTTATAGTTTTGTAAATGTTTGCTTACTATGCCACATTCAGAGGCTAGGTTACTAGGCATCAAATTTAAAATCATTTTAACTTCCTGGTAAACTGAACAGTTTATCAGCATGAAGAGAGTCGCATTAGATTTAGTCATGCATTTTGCTTTCACATTCAAATTTGTCTGGCATAACTTTTTCTACTTTACATTGCATCACTGAGAATCCTTATACTTTATATAAGTGTTTCATAAACAACCTATGGTTGGATTTTATTTCATCTATTAACAATAATAGTCTTTGAAAGAGGAGCTTTTATCTTTTTTCATTTATTGTAATTGATTGCATTTGGAATGATATCTACTATATTATTTTATATTTTCTGTATGTTTGCTTTTTCCTCTCCTTTTTTTACTGTCTTTTGTATTACCTTTTAATTGCATTTTTTCTGCTTCCTTGGTTTGGTAGAACTATATCACGTTTTTATTCTTTTATGTTGACCTAGTAAATACATGGCCTAAAAAAAAAATCAAAGCCAACAGTTATTTAGTGTCTTTATCTTCATTTGAACAATAAAAGAGGGCTGGAAGATCTTAACTCCCTTCCTGACCCTCCCAATTTATGTCTTTCTTTTCATTTTGATTGTCTCTTTAGCTTTCCTTTTTATATCCTACAATAAATTATTTTTGGTTTTGCACAAAGTTTGGCCACGTTTCCAGGTTCATTATTTTCTTTGCCCAATACCATTATTAGGCACAGAATTCTAGGTTGAAATTTTCCTCTTAGCATACTGATAATATGAACTCACCATCTTGCATTGCTTATTGTTGTTAATAGAAACAGCAAATGAAAAGTTTATTTTCTTCCTTAAAGCTATCTGCCTTTTATGATTTTCAGGTTACTTTTATAATTTTCTCTTTTTCCTTGGAGGTGTGCAATTTCACTATACTGTGTAATGCAGATTTCACTTTCATCATTTCTTTGACATTAGGCTTTTTAAATCTATGGTTTAGTGTCTTTTAGCAGTTCTAAAATATTCTAAGCCCTTATTTTTTCAAAAAATACCTCTATTATATTGACATTTTTTTTCCCTTCTGGGATTCCAAGAAAGGTACGTTAGCCTATTCTCTGTCACTTTATATTTCATGTTTTTTAAACAAGTTTTATATAGTGTACCTATTTGCTCTCAGTGTTGCATTCTGGACATCTTCATATTTATCTTCTAGTTCTAGAGTTGCACCTAATCTGTAGTTAAATACACCCACTAAATTTGTTAGTTTAATTTTGTTTTCATGTCTAGGAGATATGTTTGCATCATTTAAAACTTACTTTGTCATTTTCATGATACCTTCTGTTGGCACACATTTCCAAGATTTTATATCTTTAAACGTGTCTGATCATTTCAATCCGAAGTCCTTTGAGTGCCTATTTTAATTGTTTATTGTTTGTGCTGATTCCCATTGATTGTGCCTTGTGTTAATGTAGGAGTTTTGTTTGTTTGTTTGTTTTGTTTTTTTATATAATCTTCTCATTCTTTGAGTCCTGGAATGACGATGAGTTCCTCCAGGAAAAAAAAAAATGTACATTTTCTTCTGCTAGGTTCCTGGGAACACTGCTGGCCTAAGATCACTCTAAGTTAATTTCTTCCCTTAAAGTTTCTTGGACCACACAGGATATAAACTGATGCTACAAAACTACAGGTTTGCTAACAGGTTTTCCATATTCTGAGCATTAATACCCCTCTTTACTCAGCACTAAGTTTCTGATTATCCGATTTTTCTTGTTGTCTTTTCTCATACTCGTTTTTTTTTTCTGACAGATTTGTAGTTTCATAATAATATATTTTATATCAAAACAGGGCAATCCTCCCCATTATATTTGTCATTCAAAAAAATGTTGCTTCTTCTACTGTTTTTTCTTTTTAAATTTTTTATTTTAAAGATGTGGGGTGCAATTTAGGGTTAGGTATACAAATGTTCGTTATGCAGGTACCTTTGTCGATGAGGTGTGCCCCCCGCCCCCCAGCAGATTCCCACTACTGCCAATCCCTCCCCCACCTGCCATCCTCCCCCACTCCCCGCAGCTTCCCATACTGTCAATCCCTTTCTTATAATATTACAGTAATTGTTAAAGGTCCACTTCTCAGTGACAACATGTGATACTCAGTTCTTTGTTTTGGTGATAGATCCCTCAGTATAATCCTCTTTTTTCAAACTATCAGATATTTTATTTCTTATAAAATATTTACTGATTTTCTCAGTCAGAAATAATCGGTTTTTGACTTTCAGTTATTCATGGGTTCACCTGTCTTCCCACTCAGTATTTTATGCACTGTATCTCCCCTTTACTTTTGCAATCTCCTGTCTCGTTATGCTAACTAGGGCTCCCCCAATGCACATACTGTGAATAAGACAGTCACCGGAATCCAGAGGTGGCCATGGTCTACCAATGAAGAAAGGAAGAGTGGGCCGGGCTCAGTGGCTCAGCCTGTAATCCCGCGCTTTGGGAGGCTGAGGTGAGTGGATTGCCTGAGCCCGCGGGTTCGAGACCTGCCTGGGCAACTTGGCGAGACCTCATCTCTACAATAAATTTTAAAAAAATCAGCCGGGCGTGGTAGCGCGCGCCTGTAGTTCCAGCTACTTGGAAGGCTGAGGCGGAAGGATCGCCGGAGCCCAGCAGGTCGAGGCTGTGGTGGCCGGGAGCGGCCACTGCACTCCAGTCTGGGCAACTGAGTGAGACTCCAACTCAAAAAAAAAAAAAAAAAGAAAGGTACAGTGATAATGATTATCATGTAATGTGTCTATTACAAGAATAGTTAAATTCAAAGGAAATTCTAGGAACACTAAGAATAGGCAGCAAAGCCAATGATTTCTCTAGCCACTTCACAAACTTAACCATTATTCATTTGGCTTTATCACCTCCCTTCAAACATCTTCAGAGGCTTAAAAGTAGTTCAGAAAAAATACCATACAATCCAGCAATCCCCCTTCTGGGAATATACCCAGAGGAAGTCAGATCACTCTACAATAATGATCCCTGCACACGCATGTTTATTGGAGTATTATTCTCACTAGCAAAAACATGGAACCACGTGTGCTGCCCACTGAAACTGGACTGGATTAAAAAAAAGTGGTATGGTACATATATACAGTGGAATATTACACAGCTATAAAGGACAAAATTATGGACTTGACAACAACTTGGATGTATTTAGAGTCTATCATACTCGGTGATCTATCACAGAAACAAAGAACGGAGTACCACATGTTCTCACTCATAAGTAGACCCTGAATATTTACCATAATACTATAAGAAGGAACTGACAGAAGCTGGACACTGCCACGGATTGGGGGCACATGACATTGTAAGGGTACCTGATCTCAAACCAGAAAAAATGGGGACCAAAGAGAGCCCAAAACTTTACCTGTATGATGACCATGTATATACCTAATCCTGACTTGTACCCCACATCTTCAAAATAAAATAAATTTTTAAAAATTAGTTCAGAATTGATACATTGTAATATGCCAGAAAAAATAATAGTAGCTGGTTTTTGTGGAGCTGTTGTTACTATATGCAGACTATATATATGTGTGTGTGTATATATACACACTTTTTAACAATCTACAAGAGCATTTTATTAGAATTATTTATATTTGTCGTTGTTAGTGATGTTTTTATTGCAGTAAAAACACTTAACATGAGATCTACCTTCTTAACAACATCAGAAGTATACAATACAGTAAAGTTAATTACAGGACAAATGTTGCACAGCAGATCTCTAGAACTTAATTATCTTGCATAACTGAATAGCAATTCCCCAGTTTTCTTTTCCCCCAGCCACTGGCATCCACCATTCTATTCTCTGTTTCTTTGTGTTTCACTATTTTATATACCTTATATGAGTGCTTTCACACAGTAGGGGTCCCCAGCCTCCTGGCCACTGACCGATAGCAGTCTGTGGCCTGTTAGGAACTGGGCTGCACAGCGGAAGGTGAGCAGCGGGTGAGCCAGCGAAGCTTCATCTGTATCTAAACCAATCTGCATGGCTCGCATTACTGCCTGAGCTCTGCCTTCTGTCAGATCAGCAGGAGCATTAGATTCTCATAGAAGAACAAACCCTAGTGTGAAGTATGCATGCGAAGGATCTAGGTTGCCCGGTCTTTATGAGAACCTAATACCTGCTGCTCTGAAGTGGAGCTGAGGCAGTGATGGTAGTGCTGTCTCCCATCACCCCCAAATGGGATTGGCCAGTTGCAGGAAAACAAGCTCAGGGCTTCCATTGATTCTGCATTACAGTGAGTTGTATAATTATATATTACAAGGTATAATAGAAATAAAGTGCACAATAAGTGTAATGTGCTTGAATCATCCCAAAACCATTGCCTGCCCCTCCCCCCCACCCATCAGACTGTGGAAAAATTGTCTTCCATGAAAGTGGTCTCTGATGGCAAAAAGGTTGGGGACCACTGTCACACAGTATTTGTCTTTCTAGCTTCTTTCACTTAGCATGATGTCCTATAGTTTATTTCACTTAGCATGATGCCCTCAAGGTTCACCTGTGTTGTCACAAATGACAAAATGTTCTTAGTTTTTAAGATTAAATAATATCCCTTATCTGTATACATCACATTTTTTATCCATTTATCCATTGACGGACATATAGGTTGTTTTCACATCATGGCTATTGTAAATAATGCTGTAATAATCATTGGAATGCAGATATCCCTTTGAGAGACTAAATTCAATTTTTTAAATAAATATGATAGAATTGCTGTATTACATAGCATTTCTATTTTTAATTTTTTGAGTAACTTCCATACTTTTTCCCAGGCTGTACCATTGCACATTCCCACCAACAAGAAGAGAGTAGAAGAGATGTGCAAAGATTCCAATTTCTTCACACACTCTCTAATATTTATTATCACTCATTTTTCTGATAATAGCTATTCTAACAGATGTATGGGTGATACCTCGTTGTGGTTTCAATTTGTATCTTCCTGAGGATTAGTGATATTGAGCATCTTTTTATACACCTATTGGCCATTGCATGTCTTCTATGGAGAAACGTATACTCAAGACCTTTGCCCATTATTTTTTTAAAAAAGGTCATTTGTTGTTTGGGGGTTTTGGTTTTTGGTTTTTTGGGAGGATTTTTGCTATTGACTTGGAATTACTTATATATTTTGTAAATTAACAGAAACATGGTTTGAAATATTTTCTCCCATAAGTTGCTTTTTCACTGTGATAATTGTTCCTTTACTGTGCAGAAGCTAATTTAGTTTAACACAGTCCCAGGCAATCCACTCGCCTCGGCCTCCCAAAGTGCTGGAATTACAGGCTGAGCTACCAAGCCTGGCCCCCATGATGTATTTTTAGCACCCTTTTTGAAGATCGGCTGACCATTTACGTGCAGGTTTATTTCTGGGTTCTCTATTCTGTTTCATTGGACTATAGGTTTATCTTTATGCCAATATCATACTGTAAGTTTGTCATTTATTTTGAAATCAGAAAGTGTGATGCCTCTACCATGTCTCTTTTTCTCAAGATTGTTTTGCCTATTTGGAGTTTTCTTGTGGATGCATATTGATTTTAGGATGGCTTATTCTATTTCTGTAAAAAAATTCATTGGATCTCTAAATTGCTTTGGGTAGCATGGACATTATAACAATTAATTTTTTAAAAAAACAATTAATTTTTCTAGCTCATGAACATTGGTGTCTTTCCACTCACTTGTGTCTTCTTTAATTTCATTCATCTCTGTTTTGTAGTTTTCAGTGTACAAATCTTTCACCTCCTTAGTTAAGTTTATTTCTGCATAATTTTTCTTTTTGATTCTATTGTTAATAGAATTGGTTTTTAAATTTCCTTTTTTAGATATCTTGAAATTATGCAAAATAGAATTAATGGAAAATAGCAGAGATGCTACTCTCAAATTTAGAAATCACTTGTGGTATGAAGGATCAGGAAGTATCTATAATATCAAAAAATGTATCAGATTTGTGTCAGGCAGAAATGTGAACCAGTATCAGGTACAATGTAAGTTGTTTTAACAATTCTCTGGGTTTGAAAAGCTATCAAGTACAATACGCACAGGTGGGGGAGGTGGGTACATTTAAAGCTCAGACCAAGACTGTTTGTACCTCCTAAAGCTATTGAAATAAAATAATTTAAAAATAAAATAAATATAAATATATATATATATATATCTTATTTTTAAAAAATAAAATAAATACTGAGCTACCAGAGGCTGGGAAAGAGAGTGGGGAGAGAGATAAAGAGAAGTTGATTAGTAGATACAAATACTCAGTTTGATAGAAGATATAAAACCGGCAAGGTGTAGTGGCTCACCCCTGTAATCCCAGCACTTTGGGAGGCAGAGGCAAGAGGATTGCCTGAGCTCAGAGGTTCGAGACCAGCCTGAGCAATATGGCGAGATCGCATCTCTACAATAAATCAAAAATTAGCCAGGCGTGTGGTCCACATCTGTGATTCCAGCTACTTGGAAGTCTGAGGCAGAAGGATCGCCTGAGCCCAGCAGATCAAGGCTATGGTGACCATGAGCATGCCACTGTACTCCAACCTGCCTGGATGACAGAGTAAGACTCCAACTCAAAAAATAAATAAATATATATATATAACCTAGTGTTTAATAGACCAGTAGGGTAACAATCTATTGTATATTTCAAAATAGCTAGGAAAGAATAGTCTAACTTAATCTATTGCATATTTCAAAATAGCTAGGAAAGAATAGTCTGAATATTTCTAGCACAAAGAAAAGAAATAGCTAAGGTGATAGATATTCCAATTAAACTGATCTGATCTTTGCAAATTATATAATTGTATTAAATTATCACATGTACCCCAAAAAGGAAAAAAGCAACAACACAGAGCTAGAAAGTCATGTCAAAAATGAAGAGTAGATAATGCAGAATTTTAAAGTTCAAATTTCAGATTTGGATCAAATCATAAACAGCTATAAATGGTCAATTCAGGACTTTAAGAATGAATGCAACAAAAGCAAACTGTCCAATTAGGAAATGAGAGTATGCTGCATCAAAACTGAAAAGATTAGAGAAAGTGTTATGAAGATCAATCAGCAAATTGTCTGAAGGATGTGCTGAGAAGAATTAAAGAGGAAGTAGTAAAGAAAGATTATTTGGAAAGCTGTTGTACAATGGATGCTGTTTCTCTTTTCTCAGGAGACATAATTTGAGTACCTAAAATGCTCAAGTCCCTTCACTAAAGTCTCTGAATGTAATTAGTTCTTTAGTCCCTCTGTGAATTTGAAGTGTTGTCATTTAATAGAGGAATAAGAGCCTCACATTCTCATTTACAGCTCCCAACAGGGATAGAGATTGTGGTCATCCCTGTGACCTTTGCTGGCAGCCACAGTGTGATATTTGGAGAACTCTCCTGAACCAAAGCTTTACTCTCAATACAGTGGTTGCCTCAGAGAAAAAAAGTTTCCCCTGTCTTTCAATATTAACATTGTTTTACTAGTGCATAAAGAAAGCTTACTCAAATTCCTAATCTGTGAAAATTTAAATGAGAAGTTATTTATGCTAAATGCTTTTTATTTTTCTTCCTGTAGCTAAGCAGGACACAAGAGAGACAAAACAGACTACAGGTGAATCCATCTTCACGAGCATCAACTTCACTTCTGCGTGTGCCTTCCTTAGGGAGAAGTCAGATTCCTGTTAAGCCAAATCCATCTTTGCAACAAAGCTCTAGAGGCTCTCAAGCCCATTTAAATCCCGCTGGTCCAAAGAGATCTGCAAAAATAAAATCTAGTGAAAGCTCTGCTGTACAACAAAGTAGCCAACGACCTCAAAGTTATCTGAATTTACCAGTTAAACCAAGATCTAGCACTACCAAGACTGATGCAGGTAAACCTACTAAAAAGATAATTAAAAGCAGTAAACCCCTCACAGGTAACTACATTCATCCAAAATTAGATCAGACCAAATTTCCTTCATCTCAAAAAAACATTAAATCCAAAACTAAGACAAATGTATTAAGTAATCCAAAAATATCTAACCAATCAAGATATCAGTCAAATGCATCTGAACAAAATAAATGGACAAAAGATCAGAAAGTTATAAAGAGAAATTACATAAATGAAACTAAAAAGCAAACATTAGATACACAGAAAATGTTTGGCAAATCAAAAACTCAAAAAAATAAAGCCATAAAACAAAAAGTCAGTAGTCAAATAAAAACTCCTGTACAAAAACAAACTGACCAAAGACAACACAATAGCAATAATTCTCAAACAAAACAAACCCCGTTTTCGAGGCCTAAGGTAAAGTATAGTGGACAAAACAAAACTAAAGAGAAAAAACAACAAACAAGTAAGCTGACATCTAAAAAGTCTAGCAATCCTAGCAATCTTAAACTAAGCAAATCAAAACCTGATCAGAACTCTCCTGCACAAAAAAGAGGCCTCCAGCCACAAAATAATACAAAAATAACAACTCACAAAAAATCTAGCATTTTCCAAACCAATACAGATAAAATACTTAAAAAAACACTAAAGAAATCTAAATCTCCCACAAGTAGTACTATTCAACAGAACACAAGCCAAACAACAACATCTTCAAATGCTAAAAAAAATGGTCACCAACAAGCAAAGCCACAGATATTAGGGCAGCAGAAAATATCCAGCCAACCAAAATTTGAGAATACAACTATTAAACAACAATCACGTCGAGTAAAAAATGCTACCGCAAAACAAAAGGATCAGAAAAAACACCATTTCAACGCTACTGAAGTGAAAAGGACTAGATATTCTAAACCAAAAACAAAAGCAAATGAACAAAAAAGGTTAGTGAAAGTCAAGCATAAATCTCACCCATCTAGTCAACCAAATCCTCTTGAAAAATCTCCTGCACCACAGAATAGCCAACAACTCCAAAGCTCTAAGAATTCAACAGCCCCACAAAAACCTAGAACAACTAAATCTCCCCAAAGAACTGCTGAAAAATTACCGAGGATATCTCAATCTGACTCCAGTTCCAATGTTCAGCAGAACTCAAAACAATCCAAGCCATCTTCAACTGGTAAAACAAATAGTCAACGCCATGCTAAACTAACAAAATTAGTTGGTCAATACAAAGTTCATAAAAATATAACAATTAGACAACAATCCAGTCAAACAGACCAGGGAAAACATCATTTCAATATTTCTGAAATAAAGCGAACTGCAATCTCAAAACCTATGGCGAGAGCAAATAGAAACAATAGAAGTAAACAGGTAAAGCAGAAAACTAGTCAACATAAATCTAAGCCAATTGGGCCTAGAAATCACCTACCTGGTCAGCCCAAACCTGGTCCAAAAATTCACACACAAAATGTCAACCATCTCCCAAATCACAGTAATACAACAGCTGCCAAAAAAAATAATGAAACTAAATTTCAGCAAGGAAAAACTGCTAAAAAGATTCAAAGAACACTTAATTCTCGCTTCAGAACCAAAGTTCGACAGAATGTAAAAAGAACTAATTCACCTGCAGTTTCAGGTGGCAAAAGAACTGGTCAGCACCAAACTAAGCTACAGACATTAGGCTCACAGAAAACAAATATCCTATCAAAGCATCATAACAACGCAGCCAAGAAACAGGAAACCCATCAAATAAAGACTCCTACACAAAAACAAATTAGCCAAAGTAAATATCATCTAAATGCTACTAAAAAATCTGCAAAGTCAACACCAATTGCAAATACACCAAGCAGAACCAAAAAGGAAGAAAAGCAACCTGATAAACGGAGACATCATCCATCTGGGCAGTCAAGGCCTCTTCAAAAATCTCCTAAGAAGCAAAATGGCCACCCATCCCCAAATCACAGGGATCCATCATCTTCTAAAAAAACTAGTATTGTGAAATATCAGCCAGGGAAAACCACTAAAAATGTATCAAGGAAACCTAAGCCTTACTTTGGCACCAAGCTTCAACAAAACCCCAAAATACCCAAACAACCTTCAATTCCAAATGATCTAAGAAAGGATCGTCATAAAGCTGAGTCACAAAAATTAAATCCAAAGAAGACACATGACCAAGCAAAACCTCATAAAAATCCAATGAAAAAGCAACAAAAAAGTCGAGCAAAGACTGGTCCAAATATTCCCAAACATCATCAGACTGGGCCTTCAAAACATCATTTAAATAAACCAATAAGAAAACAATCTATTAAAAGAAAACCTAAGCCAAAGGCAACTAAACAACAGAGAATCAAAAAGGCAAGGCATCCTTTTTGTCGTCAGAGGTCTCCCCAGCCAGGCCTTCAGAATCCTCGTCCTGGCCAGCCAAAACCTGGACCAAAGGAACCTTCACCTGTTCATCCACCTAATCTCCAGCCACAAAAACATCATATAAAGAAACCTGGTAAAAAACAACCACCACACTCACACAGACCTCATCAAAAGCCAACACTGAAACCTAAACCTGGCTGTCAGTATCATCGTCCAGGGATACATTCTCCCTTACAATCAGGGAAGTTGCCAACAACTCCTAATCCAACCACCCGTACAATTGTATCTTCAGAACCATTGTCATTGACCACCAGAACTTCTACAACCATTAAATCTGCATCAGCTAGCAGTAAGACCATCACAAGCCCCAAATCTACCACCACTTCTAAGCCTATCACCTACACCACCAAATCCACCACCACTTCCAAGCATGCCACTTGTACCACCAAGTCTACCACCACTTCTAAGTCTGTCACCTCTGACACCAAATCTACCAGCACTTCCAAGTCTGCCGCCTCCACCACCAAATCCACCATCAATTCCAAGCCTGCCACCTCCACCACCAAATCCACCACCACTTCTAAGCATGCCACTTGTACCACCAAGTCTACTACCACTTCTAAGGCTCCCACCTCTGCCACCAAATCCATCACCACTTCCAAGCCTGCCACCTCTGCCACCACTTCCAAGGCTGCCACCGGTACCACCAAATCTGCCACCACTTCCAAGCCTGCCACTTCCACCATCAAATCTACCACCACTTCCAAGTCTGCCACCTCCACTACCAAATCTACCACAACTATAAAACCTGTAATTTCTACTACAAAATTGATCACCTCTATCAAGCCTGAACTGTCTACCACCAAACTTACTACTATTGTTGCCAGCCCAAGTTCATCTGCCCCTATATCTCTCAAACCAACTAAAATGACTAGTTTCTCTTTCACCAGCCCTTCTACTACAAAATCTGCCCCAATGACCAAATCTGTGGAGAAAACCACTGAATCCCTTCCTACTACCACCAAAGTTGCTAAATCCACCAGCTCAGTATCTGTCACCTCTAAAACAACTCCTGCTGCTAATTTCTCATCAATTGTGACAAATACAACATCTCTTATCACCACAGAATTAGTTTCTCAGTTTACAACAACCACCCCCACACCCACCACCACTGCATCAACTGCCACTACAGTCAGACCATCTTTAGTTTCTACTGCAACTCTGACTGGAAGTACCTTCAATGCTGTGGATACCTCAAAGACAACGACGTCAGCCCCAATCACAGCTTCCCTCTCTAAAGCACCAGCAAGAAACACATCTGCAGCCACTACAGCTGCTCCAGCCACATCTGCTCCCAGAGTCCCTTCAACCCCTCTCACCGAGGAAGCTACCCCCAGTACAGTGGGTCTCTCTACCACACCTGTTGTTTCCACCACTCCTGCTTTTTCTACCACACCTTCAACTACTTCTGTCTCCATCACCCAATCTGCTCTCTCTGCCATGTCTGCTGCCACCAGTAACACCTCCACTGCAGCGGACACTGCAGCTCCCTTGACCACCTCACAGGCATTCACCAGCAGCTCTGCTGTTACTCCATCTATCTCTACATCTGCAACAGCATCCAGCCCTTCGTCTGTTGCCTCGGATGCTGGTAACACTAACCCCACCCCTGTGGCCACAGCTGCCAGGGAAATGACGCCGTCTACTTCTACCACCACAGAAACTTCCACCACAGATGATCTGTCCCCCACTTCTACTGCCCTTAGCACCACAGCCTCCACAGTGATCATCAATGAAACCACCGCAGGCCTGTCTTCCTCTTCTACCACTGCCCTGGTTGTACTTCATTTGACTACCAAAGCAGACACCGCAGCTTCACTCGCTGACACAGTGACCACAACTCTGGTCACTGAAGATGATACCTCAGCCTCTAACACTAGCACACTTGGTGGCACCACTCGTGCTTATGGGTCTCATACGACCGATTTCACCTCTGCTGCCTTCTCCACAACACCTGCCATCACACAGCCCTCCACCTCCACAAATGTTCCCTCCACCACGGCGGCCACCACTACAGCTGTTCTGACTTCTCTTCCTACATCTACCTCTGCTTCTACTGTCACAGAAACTGTCACCACCACCCCTGCTGTCCCAAGCACATCCACTCCTTCCAGCACTGCCCAAGCTACCACCTCCATGACCAAGGTGTCCACCACAACTGCTGTCTCTGGAGCTACTAGTCAATCTGCTCCATCTACCTCACTTGGAACAGCAGCATCCACAAGTCTCACCTCTGCTGCCACTAATACACCTGCTGCCACCACAGAAGCCCCTGTAACTGCTGCTTCCACAGCCACTTTCTCCTCTGCAGTCACCACACAAGCTGCCACCAACACAGATGTTCATTTTGGCACCACACAGGCAGCTATAGCTACAGCTCTCCCCTTCCTCTTGTCCACAAAAGCCACCAGCACCTTCCCTGCCACCATGACCACTACTGCTCTCTCTACCACCCCTCAGGCTGCCACTTCTTCAGCCCCACCTCATGCTGTTGCCACTAGCACTTTATCAGCTTCCTCCTCCAGTC
>CAUYQG010061727.1:0-27434 GCA_963574415.1 Tarsius wallacei | reverse complement strand
CGCCCAGACTGGAGTGCAGTGGCCGCTTCCGGCCACCGCAGCCTCGACTTGCTGGGCTCCGGCGATCCTTCCGCCTCAGCCTTCCAAGTAGCTGGAACTACAGGCGCGCACTACCACACCCAGCTATTTTTTTATTTATTTTTGGTTTTGTTTTTTTTGTCAACGAACCAAAATTTTTTTTTTTTTTTCCATGTTTGGAGCCCTCAACCACCCCTGTGTTTTATTGATAGATTCCGAGACATAAATGTGGCTATCAGTTGAGGTACAGATATGATTGTTTATCTATTTCTGAGTAGTTTGCTTGAAAGCCATAAAAATGAGTACTGTAAACTAAGAGTTTGTACTTTAGAGTGAGATTCCTGGCAGGAACACTTCTATATTGCTCAATTTTAATAGCACCATTATGTTGCTTTGACCACATAAAGGACTGTTCACAAGTTGGTGCAAAATTGCAAATGTGTCTAGAGGAGAAATTGTTTTCTAACATCTCCCCTTTTTGCCTTGGTACTTCTCACAGCATCTCATTTACTCAAGTCTGTGATCTTTGTCTTTGTTGGCCTGCAGTGAACTTCATTCACTGCTTGATGCTAGAGTCAGAAAGTTTTCAGTTAGATGCCCTCACTCTGAGCCTTACCCTTGGAGACCAGCTCTAGTCCCAGTATTACAATTTGTAGGAATACATCAAAGGTACATTTTTTAATGCCCCCTTTAACCTTAGAATAAATAACTTGGAAGTATTTCTCTTAGTTTCTAAGCTTTGATATGCCTTACGAAGGAATAAAAAAAAGTCATAGGAGATTCAGTTCCTTTTATGGCTTCTTGTCTATTAGTTCTGTGATTTGATACCATGGTGACAGGCATCAAGAACATCCTTAGAATTAATGGTGCTTTCAGTTGATTTTAAAATGAATTGTATATTTAATTCCTCTAGTTTCTATGCTAAATTATCATTTTGCATACAAACTCCTTTCTGGTGTAAACCAATAGAAAATATCGATTACAAGAATCATTTTAATCTACATATCAACATGTCTATTTTGGCTCTAATTTTACCAGATTATTTTAACCCAAATTATAAAAAGGAAGCATAAAGCAGATGGATTAAATATTATAAATAATATTGTATACAGTTTGGATATCTAAAGAATTGTTTGGAATTGCTGAGCTACTTCTTAGTATTTAAATCTGTTATTTTTAATATTTTTGGTCTTGAATGAGTTAATGTTTTAATGAGTTTTTAAAAATCGCCTTTAATACAGAAGGAACTAGCCACTTGAAGCTATACTGGTGTTCCCTTTTTAATTCAGTGAAGAACTTGTGTAGATTATTTGTAGTATTATTTGAAATATATCTGTCCATTACTTTCCTACTGCAATTAACTGTGGTTTTCATTTCATCTTCTTGGATTATTTTTATAAGCATGTGATGACCTCACTTTGGTCTTTTCCTTCACTATTTTGCCTTATATTCCACATCACTGTTTGATCTCTCGTGAACACTAAATTGCTTGTATTATTGGAGTAGCTGTTCTATATTGTCTTATAGAAAGAGTATGGATTAGGAACAAATACTTCTTTTACCTGTGAGACTTTTGACACACTCTTTAATCTCTCTAAATAGTAGTCGTGTCCTCAACTATAAAATGAAGTACTGTCAGCAAACTCATAAAAATTGAGGTTATGATTAAATGAAAATAATGCTTATTCTCTTTATGCTTCTCATCTGCCTTTAAAAAAAATTTTCAATTCTTGACTTTGCATCTAAAATTAACCAAAATCTGGGATTAGACAACCTCTCAGCACTTGCCCTGACTCACCTCTCTGTGGCCAGTATTACAGCCAGATTTCTTCTTTTCTATCTTTGGCTTCTCTATTTCTGTACCTTCACCTCTATTTATGTTTGTGCTGCCAGGAGTTTTTTTTTTTTTTCTCCTCTACCTGCATCATTTGTTGAAATGCTACCAATCTATTAAAACCAACTGACATGATCTCTCCCAATTCTTGATTAAATGTACTCAGCCTAAAATGACTGTTTTTCTTCCTGAAATTTGTAGGGCACTGAGATTTTTACTTTCTGATGACACTTAACAGTTACTACTTTGAATAATAGTTATTTGATCTTTTCTGACTATAAGGTACTCAGTAGCTAGACCAGTGTTAGACTCATGCATACTTGTGATACTTTAGAACTGTATCAGAAGCAAGCAAAGCTTTTTATAATGATTTGGTAAATTAACATACCATTTAGATATTTAATATTCATTACTATCTTATTATTTCAGGATTCTCTCCCATGGAAATAATTCTTTTTTCTCAGTAGTTCATTAAAAATTGGAAAAATTGGTTATAATTGTGTTTTTCCTGTGTTGGCTCAAAGGGACTTATCAGACCATTTTAACAATGCAGATTACATATCAACTTGAGTATTTTCAAATTATTCTTGTCACAAACCTACCTTGAATTGACTAACTGCAGAAATGTTCCCTACTATATTAGGATTTGACAACTCTATACCTATTTAGAAAAGAATCTAAGGCATCACTGCTTAATATTTCATATTTTTAAAATATCTAGTTTATTTTCAACCCAAATCCATTTCAATGCATAAGGCTCTATTGTATTGCAGAGTGAATGTTCTTTTGTTCAGAAGAACATGTTAAACAGTGACTCAAATAATGCATACTATCTCATTATATACCATAAAATTAAGAAAGACTTCTTAACCAGTCAGGGCATTTTCTGTATTTTCAGGCAATTTTTACCTAAACCACTTCTGACAGGAAGACAACTCTTTTAGTCTTAATTATTCCAAGGGAAACTGATTTCATACCTTCCCTTATAAATTAAGGATCTTTACAAATCAATGTGGTAAATGAATCCCAGAGTTATTGCAGATGAAATGTGTCAGTGAAAAACTTGGAATGAGGAAGATCAAGGAAGAAAAATCTTAGCTTGCTTGAGATCAGGTAAGCATAAAGGCTATGCTTAAGCATTATGATGGCTCTCAGGAAAATCTGCTTTGAGACAGATAACGAAGAGATGATAATAGATTTTGATGGAAGGGGAGAGGAAAAGAAAAAAGTGTGTGAAAAAACTGAAGAAAAACTAAATGGAAAAAGCCACATGGAAAGCAACATACCCATAAGTAAATGAAATATAAAAGGCACAGAAGGTCCCCAAACAGGAGGCTTTTTTGGATTGCTATCTTTAAGAGATTTAATGCCTGGAAATCTAAAGTTTAAGTATATGTTGCCTGTGTATTTATATTGATGTGTTAATATTTTCAGAAAAGAATTAAAAGTCTTCAAATACTAAATTTATGATTGCTTTCCTAAAAGGATCTCTCAAGAATTTCTCTGTTTTCATTCTAGTTAGTATTTAACAAATGAAATATAAAGACTGCCTTTCCTTTCTACTTTCTGGATACTCCTGGTTGTTCAAAAAAAGAACACTCAGTTCATTTAACTAGAAAACACTTGTTCTTTGGTCTACCTCTCCAGACTTCCAGGGGCTGTAAGGATAATTAAAGCCATCCATTAGTATAATTGTTGTTTTCCTTCTGGCAGCTTTGATTTTATTTTTCTTCGGCTGCATCTATGTTTTCTTTAGGAATTTTAAGCAAACATTCATGAAAGATAACTGTGTTCCTTACCCTGGACAACACTGACAGAAAGCAAACTACACGCAGCACTAAGTATGGGAGGCACAGCAGGGAGCCAGGGTTTTAAGAATTTTTCTTTTATTGGAGGCCAGGAGTGCATAGAGCAAATACAAATGTTGTAGTTTCTTAGAGAATTTGGATGGTGTATATAAAGCAAACTGGATAATCTACCTTTTCATTACATTGCATTTATAATTTATATGTTCCATATGTTCCTTTTTATGAATAAAATATTTTATTAAGATATAAAGGAAAGCATGTGTTGTATTATTGCTACTTTCTATCTACTGAAAAAAACTTGCTGAAACATTTCTATTTCCCCGTATTATAAGGGAAAGTTGTCGACACCTGAGAAATGGTTATATGGTTGTATATTACTGTGTGTATCTTTTTTTTTTCCTTCTTGAGTCGAGGTCTCACTCTGTTGCTAAGGCTAGAGTGCATTGGCATGATCATGGCTCACTGCAGCTTTGACCTCTCAGTCTCACGCAATCCTTCCACCTCAGTTTCCCAAGTAGCTGAGGCTACAGGTACCTGCCACCATTCTGACTTAAATTTATTTATTTATTTTTTGTAGAGATGGTCTCACTATGTTGCCCAGGCTGGGCTCAAACTCATAGGCTCAAGCAGTCCTCCTGCTTCAGCCTTTCAAAGGGCTGGGATTGCAAGCATGAGCCACCATGCCCAGCTTGTGTGTGTATCCTTAATGTAATCATCTATTTAACTGTGCATTTAACCTTGCTGAAATAATACATTATTCCTTTTATTCATTTAGAAAGTCATGTGTGTATATATACACATGCATATGCATATATGTATATACATATATATTTTTATATGCATATATGTATATTTGCTCTCATATATGTTCATATATATATTTGCTCTGATATAGCTCTTGGCCAGGTATGGTGGCTCAACCCTGTAATCCCAGCACTTTGGGAGGCCAATGTGGGTGGAGTGCTAGAGCCCAGGAGATGGAGACCAGCCTGGGCAACATAGCAGAACCTCATCTCTACCAAAAATAAATACATAAATAAAAATAAATAAAATAAATAAGCTAAGCATGGTGTCACATGCCTGTAGTTCCAGCTACTTGGGAGGCTGAGGCAGGATTGTCTGAGCCCGGGAGGTCAAGGCTTCTGTGAGCCTTAATCATGCCACTGCACTCTTGCTTAATCAAAAGAGTAAGACCTGACTCAAAAATAACAACAATAATAATACATATCTTATCTGATCACATAATCAGTGTTGAGCTTATTCAGAATGGTCTATGGTGTAGAAATTTTATATAAACCTAAAGAAGTGATTTTTGCTTTATGTGTATTTAATTCATGCTTTGCATAAATTGTCTCACAGGTAGTAGGAACAACAGAGGACAGTTAAATAACTAAAGAAATAAATAATATTTGCATAAAACAAGATACTTCTGTTGAGTGTTTTGAATTTTATTTTACTTCAGTATTAAAGAGTGTACATGTAAAAACAAGTTCTTCTACTATTTCCTATATATTTGGAAATAGTAGTATCCTTCTGTGTCTCTGAAGTAAAAGATTAGAGAATTAGGACATCAAGTCTTAGTTCATTTTCAACTTCTTTTCCATAGAAAACTGCATTGTTAAGTGAATAAGAAGAATCTACTCTATAACTTAATTTCTCCAGGACTTAAAATGTACAATGCGGCTTGCTGTTGTTTTTTTTGCTTGCTTTAGTGCAATGAAATTTAGTTAGCATTGGTATTTTATCTATTTTTATTTTCAGGAATAACTCCAACTTGAACTGTGTTACCCACCAAAAGAGTAAGTTGCTGTGCAAGTGTTTCCAGATATGTTAGACTTGCAGAGACTAATTACACTTAGAATAATGTTTGTATATATGCAGAGTTAAATGCCATAATGCCTTGGGACTTCAAACATCTTTTGAGTTCAATCCTTATCTAAAGAAGAAACTTGGGCTATATGTTGCTGGCATGTAATTGTCTAGTATCCATTTGAAAGCTTCCTGGAATGAGCAGTGGTACTTTTTGAGACAGCCTTCTCTATTATTGGACAATACTGAAGTCACTCTCTGTATCAATTCTTTAAGAGTTCATGACTCTACTTTTTATCTACTTTTTCCCTCTGAATGTGTTTTTTTATTCTAAAAATAATAAGTTTTTAAAAAAATTCATGCAGAAAGTATTGTATGAAATAAAAAGTGAAAGCTTAGAAGTTTCTTATGCTGCTAAAATAATTCTTCCTTTATGCTATTTCCACACATTTGTCTAAGTTTAGTCTTCTGGAGCAAGAAACTCTTTCTTCACATGACAACACTGCAGGTGTTTGAAGACAGCTATCATGGCCTCATTGAGGGCGGGGGGAGACAGAGCGCGACCCTTTTCAACTGTGCCATGTATTTTAAGTTGTTAAAATAAATGTTTTAGGCATAGACAAGACACCTTTAAAAGAGAAAATTGAATTGTTTAGTACGTAAACAATTTGTGTAGCATTTGTGCAATTTGATTTTATTGTTGAAATTCAGGGCAGTATGCAGTAGACTGACTTGACACTTTGAATTATGTTTTAGCTGTTACTGAATTTTTACAGAAATCTCAGTATGAATGATTGTCAGTAGAGTATAGGTACACAAATAGCATTTTTATTTTGGACACTGATTCAATAGAAAGAAACATCATTTTGTCATTAAAATGTTATATGTCTCTATTGTAAAAAAAAAAAAACCTTCTAAATAATGGAACTGACAATCACAAGTCTCCTTTTGATAAAATAAAAACCAGAGAAAGCATCACTCTAATTTATCACATTACTGCATTGAAAGTGCACGTGTCAATGCATTAATCACCTTTTTAATCAGTAAAAGTGTCATTTCAAGGTCACATGCATATATTCTAACTCCCATGCAAACAATTAAATATTATCAACTGTTAAAGTAAGAAAGGGGTTCTTAGTGAGAAATCTTAGCACTATAACAAAACTAAAAACAAAATTGACATGAGCCTGTGATTGTGTCATTAGATCTATTTCTCAATATTTTCCTCTAATTTGTATACTTCATGAGAAAGTAATCAGAATACATAACTATTTTGCAATATGTTTTTCTAAACAGTAATGTCAGTTAGTATCAGCAGATCCTTCTTTTAAAAATACCTGTTATTAATCCATTGTTTATATGTTCTAAAATTTGTTCTTTTTTAATTAGTACATAGGTCATTGAATTATTTGTTATTACAAATAATGCTGCAGAGAACGTCTTTGCAAATTTTTATATCTGTAATAGATGCTTAAAACCAGAATTACTGGTATCAAAATACGTTATTTAAATTTTTGGTGTTAATAACGAATGACATTGTGAAACTTGCACTCACACGAGATATGTTGTGATGGAGAACTTATTTTCCCACATCCTCTCTAGCAAGCATTCTTTTAGTTTTGCACAAATTGATGGTCAAAGAGAGATACCTTGTTATTTATTTATCTATTTATTTATGTTAACCAGGCTGTGTATTTTTTACCATTTGAATATCTTTTCCTGGAAACATCCTTTTCTCATTTTTAGTTGGGTTGTCTTTTATTGTTTACTTATTGGGACCCTTTTAAAATTAGGATTACTACACATTGTCTATTATGTATTATGCAAATATTTTATTTTAGTGTGGTGTTTGTCCTTTGTTTATGGAAATTTTTTTTACAGAAGACTTTTTTATGTTTTTAATCTGTTAATATTTTATCTTATAGCTTCTGGTTTTCTGTCATGTTTAAGGCAGCCCTTTCTACCACAGGATTACAAAGTATTATTTTATATTTCTCCTGTTGATAATACTTCTTTTTTAATTGGATGCCCAAACAGAAGAAAAGCAATATAATAAGTGCTCATATATATTATGAAGTTCTTACTCCATGCCAAGTGGTTTCCTGATGTTTTTAAACATACTAATTCACTTTATCTTCAGAACTACTGGTGAGGTAGGTTATCCCCAAATTTGCAGAACACTGAAATAGAGAAATTAAGAAACTTACTAGAGTTCATTCAGCACGTAGGTGGTGAGTTTAGAACGAGACCTCTGCAGTCTGGCTTTTGAACCAGTTTAGTAAGCCATAATTCGTTATTGACTCATATAAATAGTTTCACTTAAGAAACTCTGGGAAATGATATTTGAATATCTCTGTTTCTAGCACTGTATTGCATGCTGTGAGGAATATGATAGAAATTTAAGTGCTTTTTAAAATGTGAAATGCAGAACTAAGTTGTTTAGTAACTTGAGAGAGCAATCAGAAAACAAATTGCATGCTTTAGAAATGAGAAGATGGGGTGATAAAATTCACAGATTATGCAACAGGAAGTTTTTGGTTTTAGAAGCCCTACTTACCTATCTCTAAAACTTCAAAAATATGTTGAATAAAGGCGAACTTGGGATCACTGTATTTCTTATTGGACAAAGGGATCTTCTCAAGTAAAAATAAAAACAAAAACAAAACACAGAGAAATAATACAGCATGGCATCTAGAGATCATTTGAAATAATTATTTTACCAAGAAGACGACAGGATTCACAGGGGAATGTGATGTGCAAATGACACTTGATAGTAGTGCCACGACTAAAATTCAGGTTGCTGGCTCCTTATTCAGTATACTTTCTGCTATACCATTTTTCTGCTGTATATCCTTTATTCTATGGGCTTGATTAAAATAATTTTAAACTGCTAATTAAGCAGTGACCCTACCATGTCATTTCAAGAAACATTTTTCTGCTCATATTAAATTATAAGAAGTGTGTAGCTTCAAGCTGTGTGTGTGTGTGTGTGTGTGTGTTTGCGTGTGTGGGGGGGGTGTGGGGGAATCCTGACCTTATAAAGTCCTTCCTCTATGGCTTCGGTAGAAATTTCCAACTCAGTTTCATTTTCTATATTTAGATATTTTAATAGCATTCAAGGTTACCATAAAAATATGGTTAGCAGTCTTTCTTTCTCCTCACATTTTTTTTCCTTTCACTGCACTGTGAAATAGAAAAAGATGAAGAGAACAGATGAAATCCAGATCTTCTGATTAAATAATATTTATATGTTTAGAGAGCACCTTAACTATTATTACCAAATATAATTATTCCTTAACTTTCATGTTTCCTTTATTTTGAGGTTACCTGAGAGATCATTTATAAAAAAGAAGGTACAATGTATAAAATGAAATAACTAATTAATTACATATGTGTGTACGTGTGTGTATTTGTGTGTGTATGTGTGTGTGTGTGTGTGTGTGTGTGTGTGTGGATTGTCTTTTCTCCTTAAATTTTAGGTAAATTGCAGAATGGTGACCATTATATATAGTATTCTCACTCATCTCCTTTGAAGGATATGTCTGATTCCTATGATTTCTTTCAGCAGAGTTCCTTATGACTGCAGCTTAATATTCTTTGTACCATTTTGTCAGAGAATTGGCTTTAGGCAGGGTGTCCTCTGCCATTAAACAGTGGTGTTAAGTGACCCCTACCTACTCTGAAATATCTTTGTAATGTATTTTAGCTGTTTGGTCTTTTGTTTTGAGAGCCATAGTGGTTATTTTTGAAGTGATCTGTAATTAATCTTGAGTTAATCATAATCAAGAGAAGAAGAAAGTTTCAAATATTCAAATACTTATTACCCTCTTTCTCTGTGTCAGTTGTTTGGTAATGATGGAGGGGAAGAGAAAAGGAGAAAAGGTAGACTGGCAAACAAAAACAAAGGCTAAATTCTTTGTCAGATTGCTTGAGCATCTTCATTTTACCAGTTGTGTTAACTTTGTCAAGTTGTTTAACCTTGTTCCTTAGTTTTCTCATCTTTGAAGTGGGGGAAGAATGGTGTGGTGTAGGAAAAGATTTGGCTTAATTCATGTAATGTCAGTGTTAACTGTTTAATCTTTAATTTGAAGATTTTTTAACTGCAAGTACTTTTTAAAAAAACTTAATTTCATTTAAAATTGAGTTTTTAAAAAAATTGACATGACAGCTTACAAAGGAGGAGAGTCTCAAAAGTTATGTCTGATAAATTCATAGCATGGTAGAGTTTTCAAAATATTGTTCTAAATATGGAATTATTGGAGTCTCATGGCAATTTATGTAATTGGCATGATGGTCATCGATATCCTCATACACACTCAGTCTCTTAAGTTCCATGGACAGCAAATATCTGAGACAAAAATGAAATAGGCATTACATAAGTTGTAGTTCACTGTTCTTTTCATCTGAAACTGCCTCCTCGGTACCTGATGGAAGGTAGAGAAAATAGAGATCTAAGAACAAGCTAACAGACCTGCAAATTAGAATAATTATTCTTGTATAACTGTCAACTTATAATGCTTAGTCCTTCCTTCACATTTTTCTTATGACATAAAAGAAGAAATGACTCAAAGAAATGTAGGAAGAGGGACTGTATCCGTTTTTTTAACTCACAGCAAACTGCCTGGGATCTCTCTACATTTTTGGTAAAGCAGGTAAAAGATTAAAATTGAGTAAAGAGCAGTAAAAAAGACTTTTGATAAAACGTTAGACACAAGTTATATTCAAATTCTGAAAATTGTGAGTTTCAGAATTGGTTAGAGAGTAAGTTGGAAGGTTGTATAAAGGGGCAAAGACAGCATAGGAAGAAGCTGTGCATAGTATATACGTATTTAGGGTTGTGTATGAGTGTGCATGTGTTTGTGCAATCATGTTCTAAGTTTAGATAGTGAGCATTTTGCAAATGATTGTTGATGAGAATACTCAGATTTTGTTTATTTAACTTAAGCTATAAAGTGTATCAATTATTTTCTCATTAGTTTTCCTTAATGATTATCCTCAGCTCTTTCAGTAGTTGTGTTCACTTATTAAACATTTTAAGTAACTAAGTAACTACATTTACATAACTAGATCATATGGAAAATGAATAAGTTACCTTCTTAGTTTGAGATCAATGTTATCAAATGAAAAAGTATACTTATTTGGATTTCTCAGTTGATCTTGCCCATGATTTCAATATGCAGACTTAATAGTTTTCAACAAGATGCCAAATGATAATTTATTCTACTTATCTAAATATTCTATTTATGTGGAAGTCATATTCTGACAACCCTGGTTGTCAAAACAGACATTAACACAGAGATAAATGAGAACAATATCTTGATGGCAAACATATTGCAAAATTAATACAGGATTATAGTGGAATGAGAACCACCCATAATGGAAAATAATATTTAAAAATATATGTACAATTTTGTTGGCTAATTTAGTAATTTTGAGATCACAAAATATTTTCAGGATGGATTGGAGTTACTAAAACCTAAACACTGTATCATGATTCTGAATGAGGAAGGAGACATAAGAAGTAACATGTTCTGCTATAAAGCAAATGTGTTCATCGATCTCACTAACTCCTGAAAGAATGACCTTAACACTGACTAATTTAGTAATCAGTATTTGTCAATATTTCTAACGACTACATTATTAAGAGAGGAATAAATTGTATGTTAGTATTCTCTGTTTTAAAAGACAGAGGAAAGCATATATCTTCCCATAACTCTCTATTCAACAATAATTAATAATTTTTAAAATAGTACTTCGTTGAATAAAAGGGTAAACTTTAATAATCTGGAAATATAATTTCCATGATAAATTTCAGTTACTGATTTCATCTCAGTGGACTCAAATGCTCATAAATTTTCTATCAGAATTTCTAGTTTTAATACAGTTATGCTAGATAACATGTTGAGACAGGTAAAACTATTGTATTATTTACTTCCTATTTCTAATTCTGTTCATTTTTATTCCTGTGATCTTATTCATTTTTTCACAATAATATCAACTTTTTAAATGAAAATGACTCAATGGCTATTATTTTTCACTCTCTTTGCCTTTCAGAGCAGGAACAAATATTTACTGTATGCTCTCTGTTGTGTGCAAGGTCTGTGCTACATGTTTTACAGTGTTTCTCTCAGGAAGTTTATAATGTTTCTAATACTGTAAGGATGTGTTAAGTAAAGCAACACAGCTTAGTGCTTACAAGTCTTAATCATCCCTGTGCCTTTGTTCCTCCATTTGTGAAATAGGGATAATAATGGTATTTGCCCAACAAGATTTTATGAGTCTCAAATGAAACAATTAGAAAGGTAAGTGGCGCACACTAAGTCACAGAAGGTTAATTTAAAACAAAAGGGTATTAAATGATCCAGGAGAAGGAGGTTGCACCTTCTTTAGGCTTCATGAAAAATGTAGTATCTGAGATGTACCTTAAAGAGGTGATTTTGACAAGTGGAGCAGGCAAAACTCTGGAAGGAGACTATCTTGGGGGGAGGGGGTGACCTGATCCAGGGTTCACAGTGGTCCTTTGTGCTCTATTTAGGCAACAGTCATCCAGTGTCCTTGATATGAAAGTAAGCATAAAGGAATGGAATCAAAGTAGCTGGAAACGTTGTGCTGAAGCCAGAGTGGGAAGACTGCTAGGCCAAGTTGTTACTTTAATTATATACACACATACATACACACACATACACACACACACACACACACACACACACACACACACACCAGACAAACTCAGATTTAAGCCTGGAGGCTGATAAGATTAAAATGTGCCTTAGAAGATTAATACATTTACGTTTTAAAAAAATTAGGGGAAAGGGAGACGTTATATGTTATTGGAAAAAAACGAAACAAAACAACCCTAAGCAATAGAGAAGAGTGGTAGTAATAGGAATTATAAAGGGGAGTTATGGAAGAATTTTGGAAAATTAACTTTTATTTGAATTGGGCACCAAGTAGATTTTTAAAAAGATGTTGTCGCAGGGTGACAATTACAATACTTGAAATAATTGAAAGCAAGTTTTCCAACCCCAATAACATAACTGGGACTACAGTAGTTCTGCCTTATGTAACAGCTAACAACTATATGTCTTAGTTATTTCTGGGATACAGGTAAACAGTGCTTAGAGATAGTATTGAAAACTTATGTTAGAAAAGGAGGGAGGTCTAAAATTAGTGATCTAAGCTTCCATCTTAGATGCTACCGTTAAGTAAAATAAACCAGGCACAGGTAGACAGCGCATGTTCTCACTAAATGATGGGATATGTGGGAGCTAAAATAAAGTTGAACACATGGATATAGAAAGTAGAATGATGTTTACCAGAGGCTTGGAAGGGTAGTGCAGATTGGAGATTGAGAGGGGAAGGTTAACAGGTACACAAATAAAGTTAGACAGAAGAAATAAGATGTAGTGTTTGGTTAGCATAATAGGTTGACTATAGTTAAAAATAATTCATTATATATTTCAAAATACTAAAAGAATAGAATGAGCTCATTCTTTTTTTCTTTTTTTTTTTTAAGTTGGAGTCTCACTCTGTCGCCCAGACTGGAGTGCAGTGGCATGCTCCCGGCCACCACAGCCTTGACCTGCTGGGCTCTAGCAATCCTTCTGCTTCAGCCTTTCAAGGAGCTGGAACTACAGGCGTGCACTACCACGCCTGACTAACATCAGCACATTTTTAACAAAAAATGATAAATGCTTGAGGTGATGGATACTCCAATAACCCTGATTTGATCATTATGCATTGTATGTTTCTATCAAAATATCACATGAATCCCATAAATATGTACAACTATTTATATTATGTATTTTTAACAAGTGAAAATGAAAAAAAGAAATAATAAAGAGCAGGGGAAATAAAATGAAATAGAATGCTTAAAAATAGAGAAAATCAATAGAATAAAAGTTGGTTTATAAAAGATTACCACAATTTTTATGCTTCTAACTGGACTGATAAAATAAAAGAAAGACACAGATTATCAGTATTAAAAATGAAGGAAGTGACTTTACTGCAGCTACAGAACCTTTAGATGCTAGAAGGATAAGTAAATATTATAAATATATTTATGTAAATAAATTTAGCAATTTAGATTAAAAGAACTAAATCTTTGAAAGACAGAAATTACTAACCTTGACTCAAGAAGAGATAAAATAATCTGAATAGTTCTTTATGTATTAATTTAAATTTCTTTGAGAATGTAAGTTTTGACAGTTTGGGAAACATTTTCCAGTCCCTTATCATATTAAACATATACTTTATGTCATAGACCTTCTACTCTTGGTGTTTATTCAAGATAAGTGGAAACATATGTTCACACAAAGATTTGTATGTAAATGTTTCTATCAGGATATCCCCAAATTGAAAACGTTCCAATTGTCCGTTTGCAGGATAAATAAATTTTGGCATTTTCATATAAAAGAATAGTATCCAACAACTAAAAGGAAAAAACTGACAGACAACTACAGTGATGAACTTCAATAGCCTTATACTGAGCAAACAAAACAGACAAGATTTCTAACTGTGTGATTTCATTTATATTAAATTCTAGAAGACACAAAACTTCTATTTCTAGCAGCTCATTGATGGTCTGGGGCCAGAAGTACAGAGATTGACTGCAATGTGACAAGAGAACTTTTGGGTTTTTTGAAATATCCTATATCTTTTTTTATAGTGGTCATTTACTACTGAGGTATATGCATTTGCCAAAACTTATTGGATTATATACTTAAAATGAGTGAATTGTTACCAATGTGTACCTTGATAGTTCATTTAAAAATCAAAAAAATGACTAGAGGTAAGTAAGCAAGACCTGAGTTTTGATGAAAACCGCTGATATTGTAGAGGGAGAGAATGAGATGGATGCTTACAAGATTCTAGAATAGTTAGATTGAATAACTACTTCTGGAGTAGAAGAAGATAGCGAGGTGTTACCTAAGGATAATCTTTACCTTTTTATGCATTTATATGTACATTTATACATACATCTGTATATATACACACAAATATCTACATGTATGTGTGTGTGTGTGTGTGTGTGTGTGTGTGTGACAAGCCTTATAGTATGGGACAGATACTTGTAAATTACTTTCTAACTTTTTTCTGTGTTTCAACACTTTAAAAATATTTTCCCATAATTTGAAATGTCCGATGCCTTTCTGGTCTCTTTCTTGCTAAATTTCCCATCTCTATCACTCAAGGAAGTTATGTGTTGTCCTTGAGAAAGCTCTGCATTTCTGGCTAGCCATCGTCATCACATATATCATATATGTATTCATGAGCTGGCATTGCAGAGCTTCAGAGACTTTGCAGAGCCCAGATGGGCCATTGAGAAATACGCATGATTTCACTGTAAGCTGACAGAAGTCTGTCCTATATGGCTAATAAGACCTCCATTTAGGTAAACTGGCTTCATTTTAATGACTTCTGGGTTTCATTCACAGAAGTGAGCAAAAGCTTCAGGGTACATAGACTGAGAAGAGAATGCTTGTGTTCATAGTGGTGCCAGGCAGGTAGTTCTCTGAATCTCCAGTCTTGTTTTCTTCCTGTCAGTTATTCATTACAAAGAAAAAACCCAAACAAAAAAATTCACAAAACCCCACTATTTTATTTATTTTTTCTTTTTAGGCTATGCCTGCGTAGGCAAAGTTGAATAGACATTTAATGGAATTTGTTGACTAAATTAGTTATAATTTAGTGTTTAATAAAGAATAAATACATATTTACAGCTCATTTGGATGTACTCAACAGGAAGGTAATGTAAAGTTAGGGAAAGACCAAATTCATGATTTCAAGGATCTTATGATCTCTTTGCCCTGTTGTAGTATATGGATACTTTACATTAATGATATTTCCTGGATTGTTACATTGTTAAAGTGGTTAAATGTCACTGTTTTAGCCTTCCTTCACCCAAAGGAAATACTGTATGAGGCCTCATGCATTAAATTTATGAAAAAAGGCAGGTGGCAGAAGGGTATGAATATTTAAGCCCTTCCAACTCGGTGTTTCACTCATTTCATCCCCACAGAGATCTAGGTTTCTGCTGAGATTCCCACACTTCCTTGGAACCTTATGGTACATGACTATAGAATTTAAAAATCAATGGCCAAGACAATTTTGAAGCAGTCTGTATTATTTTTTTTTTTAAGAAATATATCCAAAATGACATGGAAATCTAACTTGATATCATACAAACTAAATAGGTCTGTTTGGGCACATTTAATATGCAAATAGTCTTTTGAGTGACTAAAAATTAAACTATTTGTGTCTTGTGACCTAATCATTTAACCCATAATTTTGTCCTCAGAACAGCATTTATTCATGCATTTCACAATTATATACGGACATCCAAGAGTTGTTCTAGGTGCTGAAGATAAAATGGAGAATAAGACAAAGTCATTGTCCTCATTAAACTTGCAATCTAGGGAAGAATACCCAAAAAATGACTAGTCTAAAAATCAATATGTAATTCAGGTAATTAAAAGAATATGAGGACAAAGCAGAATAAAAGCACAGAAAAAATTTAAGGGAATTCTTTCTTGGATGGAGGTCAGGGAAGCTGAGGACCTAAATTTGGAGAGAGATCTGAATGAATTTGAGATATTGAGTGAATAGGAATTTATCCTAAAAGTGTCCCAGGCAGCCGACATTGAGTTCATTGCTGAATGTAATAGTGGTCACATTCGGGCAATTGTGACAGAAATCTGATTGGACTGGATAGGAGTATAGGAGGAGAAATGAGGAAGAGAGTAGATATTGACAGCTTTTTCAAGGTCTTTGGCTGAATTAGGACAGAAGATCATTATTTGTTAAATAAATAATGGAAATGATGGTCTAGTTTCCCTGATTCATTATAATGCCATTTTATAATGATGGCATTTCATGAATTACTGGTTATCAAATGTTCTTCTAAACAATGAAAACTATTTTATTCTTTTTTCCGAGTACATTTTTTGTGGATCCATCATACACTTAGGGATAGAATATCACTTAGTAATCTGATGAAGTTGTTAGCTTGCATATTTCCAGATAATGTTATACTGAAATACTTTTTTAGGGTCTCTATTGCAGGTGCTTTGCCAGAAGCTCTAATATTTCTATTTATACATAAATTTATACAGTGACTTTTACATGATGATCCACCTAACATTGGAATTTTAAAAATGAGTACAGAAATAAAAAAGAACACGTGGAATCTATGGTATTCTCCAAAACTGTTTTTGCTTCTAGGTTTTCATTTTTGTCTAAATGATGGAGTATGTACCTGAGGTGGTCAGAAGGGGCTGGACCATAAGACTCCAGATGATGGGCAGGATTTTAATAGCTGAGAAGGTTGCTGGAAAAATGGTATGGCACAGAAAAATAACTTCTTTTAAGAGTCAGAGTTAAAGCCTAGGCAGGAAAGTATGAGACATATTCAAGACATAAAAGATGATTTGATTAGACAAATGCAGGGGAGAAATAGCAGGAGGAATTTAAGTGCTTTTTTTGCCCTAAAATTATCTCAATAAACTCTTCCAAAATCCATCTCAGATACTCTTATTTTACTAATGAGGAAATAAAGGTTTAAAAAGTTATGTACCTAGTAAATTGTAGATAGAATTGGTATCCCAAAGCATATCTCCCTCCAGCTTTGAATGTCTCTTCTAATGGACTCTATTATCTCTTAAAGAGAGCCAGAAAAAATGGTTGGGCACAGATTTTGGTGACCACTGGAGGCCAACATAAAGGATTTCAAATTTCAAGTAATAAATATTTATTATATATTATACTTATTATTTAATAAAAATATTTAATAAACAATATATATAATATTGAAGACCTTGGTACAATCAGTATTGTGCTTTGGGAAATTAATCCGATGACTGAGTCTAGAACTGACAAGGAGAAATCAGGATAGAATGCACCGAGCATAAGTCAGTTCTTGTTATTTAAGTGGTAAGTATCCAGGGACTGGCAGTCATTGAGGAACACCACTCAGTTCTCCCTGCCAAGAAGAACCTGCTGGTCAGCTCTAATTTGCACAGGTGAGTATAGCTTCTAGCCATTTTGTTTTCAGGATGCACATTAGCTTTTGAATCAAGGTTATACATTATTCCTAGGACTCTCTCTACCTGTGACAGAACATGTCAAGGGTTGTAGGGCCCAGTGTGGGACTCCTGTGATGGGCATTTTGTTTTCTCCAGAACTTCCCATTGGATTAGCCAAGACTTTATCAGATTCTTATTGTGATCTGACGTGCTCCCTGCTCAGGCCTGCTTCCCTCCCTCTCATACCTTTCCTTAAATATTTTTCAGATCCATATCATACTCTGTCTTTCCCTGCCCCATCTTCCTTTATTCCCTTTTTATCTTTTGCAGACATTATCCCCAACAAACCACATATACCCCTAACTCCATCTCAAAAAAAGTTTCTCTTAGAATCATCAGAGTTTGAAAATAAGAAAGGGAAGACAGATGCTCGAGCTGTTACTAGATGATGATGATGATGATGATGATGATGGTGATTGACGATATGATGATATGAATCATACTGATACTGATGACGATGCTGATGGTGATGAGGAGGACTGACTTTAGCATCACTTGTTTTTCTATAGCCTCAGTTAGAAATATACCTTGTAATTTTTCGGTTTCAAGAACTGACAGTGTATCTAAAAAAGATGCAGTTGAAGAAAGACAGAAAAAATGGAGGCTTAAGGGTAGTAAGAGGAGGACTGTGCTGATGGAGAGAAGAGTTTCAATAAGGAGGAGGGAAACAATATCCTGAATGCTGCCAAGCTGTCGAGGATGGTGAACACAGCAAAAAGGTCATGTAACCTGGTTTTATTTTGTTTCTGAAGTATGACTTTGTTCTTAAATGTGAACATAAATGGCTGTAGGCAACAAGGACCTAGAAGCGTCACTAATCTTCCAGAATCATGAGTCTAGAATTTAATGATACACAGAAGATCATTACCACTTCCTTTCTGAAGCAGTATGTATAGCTTTCTTAATAAATATTTTTGGTAAGGAATTAATACACAAATCGTAACTGACAGTATTTAAGAGACACAGATGTTCATTATTAGAATGAATACCAGTGATCAAAAGAACTGAAACTGAAGATAAACACATACACACACATACACATGCGCATGTGTGCACACACACACACAGTCACACTCATACACACACAAACACTCTCTCTCTCTCTCTCTCTCACTCTCACAGACACGCTTTACTTGCATTTGTCTTTGGGATTCTAGTTAGTCTGCATTCATTTTCTCTCTTGTTAAAACACATGGAACTCTAGACATCATATTCCCCTGAGTTCTTTTGCACCTATATTGTTTAGAATCAAGTGGGACTCTCAGACTGGTATTATATATGCCATCTGCATTATTGCAGTTATTTAAAGCTGAGTTTAAAAAGTGAAAGTAGAAAAATAAGGTTTTGAAGAATGTTTTACTTGTCTAATATTTAGCCCAATTAACTCTGCCATTTTCTTTAGTGTTTTTTTTTTTTTTTACAGCTGACCTACAATAGTCTTTGCCATGCAAAGTTGCAAGCTCTTTTTTATGTAATACAATCATTTTAATTATGGTCTTTACTCCATCCTTCTATGTTATTTGAAGCTAGACATACTCATTAGGAAGGAATAGTACATTTCTAAGCAAAATTGGGCTGTAATTTTTGTACCTGCTGTGTGTATTCAGAGAACAGTTCTCCAACTGTGATATTAATATTACATTATTTATCATGAAGGTAACTTGCTGACTTATTTCAAGTGAAAGGCCATATTATGCCCTACAGGGATAATTATGGCATTTTTTTGTATAAATGTATTGATCTAATTATTTCTTTAATGGTACCAGAAAAAACATGTGACTGCCTGCATTAACATTAGCATGATTCAATTTTATACATAGAACACTTATATCAAAGCTAATTTAAAAATAGTATAGCTGAAAAGTTATATTATTGATCACAAATGTTAATGTTGATAATGCTGACTTTTTAAAATCTAATATACCTTTCTTATTAATTCCGCAAAGGATATGTACAAAAATTATAACATAAAATACCTTACTTGCTAATGTTTTACTGGATTTAATTGGGTTTTTTTGTTTTTGTTTTTAAAGTTTATTTTCTTTTAAAGATGTGGGGTGCAATTTAGGATTAGGTATACAAGTGGTCATTGTACAGGTAAAGTTTGGACCTCCCTTTGGTCCCCACTTTGCCTGGTTTGAGATCAGGTACCTGTATTGATGTTATGTTTCCCCCTCTCCCTCACTCCTGTGGCAGTTTCTGGCTACTGAAAATTCCTGGATTTAATCGTTAACCATGAATGTTAAGCTGAAATGGCTCAAGAAAACTGCATTCCAATATGAAGGCTAGAAGTTCCCCACTGACCAGTGCCATCTGCTCTTGGTGTCTTCGGGATGCATATTCTGATCCTAATGCTTTAGTTGCCACTGAAAGCTGAGTCACTTGCCATCCTTTCTGTTTTATGCAGCCTTTGTTGCTATTGAAGAACTGCTCTGCTCCATCTGTGGTCCAAAGCCTGTGTTCTAACCATGATCGTCATGAACCTTGACCAGTGGAACTCAAATGGCCTTTTCATTCATTAGATGTACCTAATGCAGATGTTCCCATGTTTAATAAGGTCTCATTGATATTTTGACATAATGTGAGTAGTTTCTCAATTCCACAGTTTGACATGGCATGCCCTTTAAGCTGGGCTGGAATTATATCCTGTTTTCACAGCATCTGAGGAGCACCCTCTACTTTGACATCCCCAAACATTTGGGGATATATTTGACTGTATTTGATGTTGTGAGCCATAATATCATTCAAGATAACATGTCTTGGAGGATGGAAATCTGAATAACCCTAGAGAGTGCCTTGCTTCACTGGACTTGTTTCCTCATTTCCTGCTGATCCCAGGAGATATTCAGTTCTGGTCTTAAGTAGTCTTATCCTCTCTTTCCAAATGTATACATACTTTACTTTTTGTGTTCATAGCTTATAAAGCCAAGATTACAAATCTAAATCCCCATTGCTAAACATGAAGTGGTGTATTGCCTTTAACTAAAAGGATATGTATTTTACTAGGAAGTGTGCAAGCTCTATAAAAGAGTGCCAACTTGCAGTGACTTAGGGAACAAAGGAGGGACAGTCAGCATTACAGATTTCTCTTTATACCATTGCTATCAGTCATCTGGGTTTCAATGTCTAGCCTCTTTCATGCCCCAAAAAGGTGGGTGACATTTGTATTGGCATCTATTTTTGGTCTGAATTAGTTTTGTCTTTTCTTTGGAATTTGGAGTCTGTTATTAAAAATAGTCTCTCGCCACTGTTTTTATTAATTGTTCAACCATGTGGTATACTTGTTCTGATTAATTAAAAGCTATCAAAAGGAAGTTGGTAAAAGCAGCTAGTAGCTAGACTTTAGATGCAGAAAAAGTCTGTGATTGGCTGAAATTGTCACTTTAGCACCACGAGAAGACATGGGGGTTGAATTTAAAATTTCTTTTTTTTTTTTTTTTTTTGAGTTGGAGTCTCACTCTGTTGCCCAGACTGGAGTGCAGTGGCCACTCCTGGCCACTGCAGCCTTGACCTGCTGTGCTCTGGTGATCCTTCCGCCCCAGCCTTCCAAGTAGCTGGATTTACAGGCACGTGCTACCACGCCTGGCTAATTTTTTGATTTATTGTAGAGATGAGGTCTCGCCAAGTTGACCAAGCGGGTCTCAAACCCACGGACTTAGGCAATCCACTCACCTCAGCCTCCCAAAGTGCGGGATTACAGGCTGAGCCACCGAGCCCGGCTGAATTTAAAATTTCTACAGAATATAAGGATATGGGGTGATGAAATAGTCCAGGTCTTTCAGTTAGCTATGACGTCTCTTCAATACATATCTTTGGAATGAGGACCAGGCCTCTGTTTACAGAAATCAATTAAGAAACCAGGCAGGATGATCTTGCAATCCTAAGGTCCTTTTGACAAAGCCAAGCTTTTAAGATATATAAATGTGTATATAATCATTTGAAATAAAACTTGCAAGCTGTCATAGAATTCTAAAGTGGAATAATATTGAGATCTGAATCTGCTCAGCTATTCAAATGCAGATCTAACTAATGTTCATGCCATTCCTTTAATAAGGTAGCAACTTGTTAAAATTAAAGCATAGCCACATAAATTATGAACTCTTCAACTAGACTGAAATCCTTAGTAGCATGTAAGCACTAGTTTTCTTTCATTGTCTGTTTTTGCTTCCCAGAATGCAGTTTTTATATTTCATTTTTAAGCTGTATTTGTGATATGCAATTGCAAAAAAGTCAATTTTGTTTTTCATCTAGATAATGTATTAATCGGTTTTAAATTATATGACACATATTGTATATTGGCTTTGTGAAGGATCTTGTACTCAAGAATATGTGGTCTAGTTGAGATGAAAAAATGATTAGATTCAAGACAAATAAACATGCAAACAAACATGAACCCCTCTTGACCAGAGGAGAGTATACTTATGTTTACAACAAGGTATAAGTTTGATCAATATGTGTATTAAATATATAAACTTTTAATTTTTTAAGTCAAATTGATCCTGATTATTCTAGCTTTCTGCAGCATTTAATGTTTTTACTCTATGGGAAATTAGGAGCATATATTAGCTATTTAGCTAGCTGGGCTCTATGGCATATTCTTGTTTAAATTATCCATATTGGTTGAATATGCCTCTAGAATTTATGGCTTAATTGCTGGTTCTTTCTTCTGCCTTGTATGTGTCTGACGTTTAAAACTATTTTCTTAGGGCATTTCATTTCAGTCTACGAAGAGCGTGTTAGAGAAAATTTCAATTTTATTTGCAATATTTGAATCTATATAATATTCATTCTTCTTCTAAATGTATTATTCATGAAACTAGTTTATATTAAAAATAGGACAATTTTAAATAAGTTAAAAATAATTCCTATGAAAATTAAAATTTAAAGGCTAACTTACTGTTCTTAGTACTTAATTGAATATCCTCAAATTCTATACTGGATTACTAGAGATGAACAAAATAAGTCCTCAGAATACCTAGTGTAAGGAAGAAGAAATTGTCTTAAAGTGTTCAGGATTGAGAAACATAAGGAAGCAGTTCAATTATAGAACATCGAGAAGGTGTAGGAAAGGCAGTGAAATGGTCTCCTGGGACATGAAGAAGGAATACCGAAACAAGAAGAGAATAATGAGACTTGAAACTTAAGCTTAAGAACAGTGAGGAGGGGACAGATAGGAATATTTCTTCCCTGTTGTTTTGAAACAAATATGGTGCTAATCGAAAAGGGAAAGTTTAGAGCAGTGTTTCTCAAATTGTACTCATAGAATACTATTTATTAATATATTTATGGGATTTCTTTAATATTAAAACTCTGTTTTCAATTCAGTAACAATCTTTGAAAATTAATAAAAGCATATTCTTAATCAACTGCCTGGCCATAATGCCAGGATATCAAATCTCATGCCTGTATTTACATTTGATTTTAGGCCTATGTGTAGTACTACTATAACTTTGTAGCTAATAACAAAGGAGACAGAGGTGAGAGGATGGCTTGAGGCCAGGAGTTCAAAACCAGTGTGGGACACAGAGCAAGACCACATCTCTGCAAAAAATTTAAAAATTAGCCAAGCATGGTATGTTCATATAGTGCTAGCTACTTGAAAGGCTGAGGGGGGAGGATCACTTAAACCCAGAAATTTGAGGTTTCAGTAAGCTATGCTTGTGCCACTGCACTCTAACCCGGATGACAGAGGGAGAACTTGTCTCTAAAATAAACAAACAAATAAATGAAATTTAAAAATATAAAATTAGCAAAGGAGAGAGGGCAATTTAATGTAAAAAGGATGCATCTGAACTAAATCAAGTCCAATAGCATCATGAGATTCTTAAAACTGAAAATTCCATAGTAGTTTGAATAGAAAAAAATAAAATTAGTCAGTGGTCAGCACATAGGCACACTAAATTTGAAAACCCTGTACTGTTTTGGCCAACTAATTTTCAGGTAGTAAGCACTGATTTAGTTTAGCATACCATTTTTAAACTATTACATTAAGGTGAATATTAACATATTTTATTAGTATATAATATAAACTATGTTGGACATTGTGTATTTTAATTTTATAGTTGCTAAAGCCCTAAAAGCTTAATGGCATTATTTAGGCACAACTCATTTTATTGCGCTTCACTTTATTGACTTGATTTAATTGTGTGTGTTTTTTTAAATTGAAGGCTTGTGGCAACCCTGTGTTGAGCAAGTCTATTGGTGCCATTTTTCAACAGCAAGTGTTTACTTCATGTCTCTGAGTAGCATTTTGATAATTTCTTCAATATTTCAAACTTTATTATTATTTTATCTGTTATGATCTGTGATCAGTGGTCTTTGATGTTCTTCTAGCAGTTGTTTTGGGGTGCCATAAGCTGGCCTACAGAAGATGGCCAACTTAAATGGTCTTGAAGTGTTCAAGTGAAAGGAAGAGTTGCATGCCTATCACTTAAGTCAATAGCTAGAACTGATTAAACTTAGTGAGGAAGTCATGCCACAAACCAAGATAGACTGAAAGCTAGGTTGTGAATGCAAAGGAAACATTTTTGAAGGAAAGTGTAAGTGCTAATCCAGTGAATGCATGGATAATAAGAAAGGGTAACAAAATCATTGATGATATGGAGAAAGTTTTAGTGATCTGGATAGAAGATTAAACCAGCCCCAAGATTCTCTTACGCGAAAGCCTAATGCAGAGGAAGGCTCTAACTCTCTTCCAATTCGATAAAGGCTGAGAGAGGTGAGGAAGCTACAGAAAAAAAGTTGGAAGTTAGAAGAGATTGGTTCATGAGGTTTAAGGACTGAAGCCATCCCCATAACAAAAGTACGAGGTGAGGCAGCAAGTGCTGATGAGGAAGCTGCAGTAAATTATCTGGAAGATCTAGCTAAGGTCATTGATGAAAGTGGCTGAACAGTAGAGATTTAATGTGGATGAAATGACCTTGTATTTGAAGAAGATGTCATCTAGGGCTTTAATTAGCTAAAGAGGAGGAGTCAATACCTGTTTTCAAAACTTCAAGGCACAGACTGACTCTCTTGTTAGATGCTAATGCAGCTGGTGACTTCAGGTTAAAGCCATGCTCACTTACCATTCTGAAAATTTTAGAGCCCTTAAGAATTATGCTAAACCTACTCTGCCTGTGCTCTATTAGTGGAATAACAAAGCATGAATGAGAGTACATCTGTTTACAACAGGGTTTAGTGAATATTTTAAGCCCACTGTTGAGACCTACTGCTCAGAAAAAAATTCCTTTTAAAATAGGACTGCACATTGACAATTCACTTAGTAACCCAAGAGCTCTGATGAAGATGGTCAAGAAGATTCATGTTGTTTTCCTGCCTGCCAACATAACATCCATTCTGCAGCCCATGGATCAAGAAATAATTTTGACTTTCAAGCCTTATTATTTAAGAAATACATTTCCTAAAGCTATAGCTTCCATAGACAGTGATTCCTCTGATGGATCTGAGTGAAATAAATTAAAAATCTTCTGGAAAGAAGAGTTTATCATTCTAGATACCATTGAGAACATTCATGATTCATAAAAGGAGGTAAAAATATCAACGTTAACATGGGTTTGGAAGAAGTAGATTCCAACCCTCATGGATAATTTTGTGAGGTTCAAGATTTCAGTGGAGGAAGTAACAGCAAATGTAGTAGAAACAGCAAGAGAACTAGAATTTGAAGTGGACCCTGAAAATGTGACTGAATTCCTGCAATTTTATGATAAAACTTGAATGGGTAAGGACTTGCTTCTTATGAATAAGCAAAGAAAGTGGTTTCTTGAGATAGAATCTCCTCCTGGTCAAGATGTGATGAGTCACATGCTATCAAACAACATTGTATGCTACAATGTTGTGAAAAGAATCCGTCAATGTAGCAAACATCACTGTTGCGTTATTTTAAGAAATTCCCACAGCCATCCAGTCTTCAGCAGCTACCACCCTGGTTAGTCACAAGCCATGAACATGGAGGCAAGACACTCCATCAACAAAATGATTGGGAGTTGTAGAAGGCTCAGGTGATTTTTAGCATGTTGTAGCAGTATTTTTAAATTAAAGTATATAAGCTTTTTAGATATAATGCTATTGCACATTTAATATACTACAGTATAGTGTAAATGTAACTTTTATATGCAACTGGTAACCAGAACATTTTGTGTGACTCACTTTATTACAGTATTCACTTTATTGTTATGAAACCAACCCCACAATATCTTCAGAGTATGCCTGTGCTTAATTCCATGTTGTAGTCTCTGCATTTTATTTTATTAAGGTATTATTTGCAGTCAAAAAAATGTGTATATCTCATATATATATGGTTTAGTGGGTTCTGACTCACCTATATTTATATAATGGGCATTTTAATAAAATTTTAGAACAGATACTCCAACCATAAATTCCATCTTTTTTTCCTCTTGGTTTTCATTGTACCTCTTTCTCTAAGGCAAGCAATCCTCTGATAGGTTTGCTACCATAGGTTAATTTTTCCCTAAGTTGTACTTTTGCAGTCATATTGTATGCACAATTGTGTGTTCATCTTATTTTGGCTGAGTAGATTTAGCCGGATTGTTGCATAATCAGGAGCTCAGTGCTTTTTATTGGGGAATCATATTCCATTGTTTCAATGTGTTACAAATTGTTTAACTATTGATCTTTAAAAGAAGCATATTTAGATTGCCTTCAACTTTTGCATATTATAAATACATTCTTTTGAGAGTTCTAGTAAGATGGCGATGGCATAGGTGGAATTGTGAGATTCTCCGAAAGTGAGTTCTTAAAAAGACTCTTGCTTTCCTTCCCCCACCCCTCTGCCCACCGCCAGCCACACTGGTCCAAGGCCCGGGGACCCTCGGTCCCAAACAGGGACGGATATTGTGGCCCCAGGCTGCTGCCACGCACGCAGGAGTCTCGGGTCTTGGCTTCCTCTCTGGCTACATCGTCTCACCCAGACTAAGCCACTGGTCACCCTGGGAGGCTCTGGGCGCCTGCCCCTCAGAGAAACTGATTCCATTTCTGGCTGAAATACTCTGAGTGATCCAGGGCACTTTTGCCACTCACTGCCAGCCCTTTGGAGTTTTGGAGCTCTGGAGCTCTGGAGCTCTGGGCCTACCCTGGCTGAGGCACTCAGCACAACCCCATGCTTATGTAAAGGAACAGCATATCTTGAGAAGGTGCTGATCGGAGGCTGTCAGCTCCAGAGGAGGGAACTCCCAACCCCCTCCTTCACCCCAGCCCGCTGGTAGTGCCCCGGATCCAGCGCCCAGCTGTGCAGCTGATCCCCGGTGCCTCCCACGCCACCACAGTCCATCAGAGTGGATTGCACAGGGACCCAAATGAGCAGAGAGAAAGGATCCACGAAAGTGAAACTGCCACCTCGGCCACTCTCCAGGCAGAGATTTGCATTGCCCTGCCCACCTACCAGCAGCCTCCACCTCGGTTCCCAAGGTAACATCGCAAAACAGAAGACAAAGCCCCTTCCCTACGCTGAAGCAGACAAAGGGAACTAAGCATAGCAGACTTCCCAGGAAGCAGGTCAAAAGAAGAAACCCAAGCTTCAGTAAGTGTAGCTGTCTGCAATGAAAGTAAGGGGAGAGGCCGGAGAGCAGAGATGAAGAGACTTTAGACACTAAGGAAAGATCCCAGAGCTAGTCTGATTTCTTACTTTTAACTTTTGATTTTATCACTTTTACTGTTTGTTTTGCTCACGTCTGTTTGTTTATTGACTTACGCTAGCTGTTTGTGTTAGGCAAAATGCATCAAACAGCATGATTTTTTTGGTCTGCCTTTGTATAGCTACCAGTATTCTTTAGGGAATTTTCCTTGTGTGTTTTTATTCATTTCTCTCCGGCCTTGTATCTCTTTTTCATCTGTTAGTTGGAATGTATGTCTGTTTTCCCTCTC
>CAUYQG010061726.1:0-14766 GCA_963574415.1 Tarsius wallacei | reverse complement strand
CCTCGACCTGCTGGGCTCCGGCGATCCTTCCGCCTCGGCCTTCCGAGTAGCTGGAACTACAGGCGCGCGCTACCACGCCCGGCTAATTTTTTGATTTATTGTAGAGATGAGGTTTCGCCTGCCCAGGCGGGTCTCGAACCCGCGGACTCAGGCAATCCACTCACCTCAGCCTCCCAAGGCGCGGGATTACAGGCTGAGCCACCGAGCCCGGCTTCAGTTGCTATTTTCAAATGCAGTGGGTTATTTCCCAAGCTTCGAAGAAGAAAAATAGATTAATGGCAGCGAGAAAGTTTTGACTGAGTGAAAGGGTCATTTCTGTACATATTTTATTCTACTTAAAGACTGTCAATACCTTGAGGCCAGCCATTCTAGTCCAGACTCGGCGAACCCAGCTGGAAATGACCTCAGTAAAGCCTGTCATTCAAACCTCTAATTTCTAAGTCATGAGCATTTGGACAGACAATGGACTGACATTCACCTTCTGCGGCATAATTTCTTCACTAAAAGACTCTTAAATCAATGAGTGGTGTAAGAAAGACAACAGTATGGGTTATCTGATCTAATTCCAAGAACAAAGTGCTTTTGTGTTTTGCAACATAATTTTCGAAGTCAGTGGAAATGGCCTAGATGTCGTGTTTTTTTTTTTACCTATGTATTAGGAAAGAACAGCTGTTTATCGATACTTTTTTTTAAGCCATGGTATGGGTTCAAGTAGATTCGATTTGATGAATACATACATAGACATACACAAAAACACAGATACAAACATAATGTAATCTCCACATGAACAAGGATTTTGGGTTTGTATTGTTCATTGTTTGACCCCAAGCACCTAGAAAAGTGGTCACACCTCAGAAATGAAATACACATATAGTCTTCTAATGTGGTAGAGTGTTCAAACACAGACACACACGTGCATTTGAATGGATACGAAGGCGCTCTCTGTTGACCTTAGAGGAAGAGGCTGAAACACCAAATAGAACATCAAGAGTTGACTCGAGCCAATGTGAGTAGAACCGCCTGGAAGACTCACGCTCAAGTAACCTTGAACACAGGCTTCTTTATAAGCGGGTTTTTAAAGGCCAAAGGAGGGGGACAGAAAGTGGGTTGATACAAAGCTGTTTGTCAGGAATTCCCATTGGTTTATAGAAGTAGCCTTGTTTAGTGATTGGCTGTCCGCTGCTCAGTTTAGGGTGTGGGTTATCGTGTCCAGTGGGGTTCATTTATAGCTACTTGTGGTGACAGCAAGAGTTCCAAGACATGAACCCATATCGCAAGGCAGGACATGGCTGCTGCCTCCTTGCCATGCCTCCCTAGGCCCGACCGTTCCAAAAGCATCGCATTCCTCAGATAAAACTCTTTTCTTGTCCAGGCTCAGTGGCTCAGCCTGTACTTCCAGCACTTTGAGAGGCTGAGGCGAGTAGATTGCCTGAGTCCGCAGGTTCGAGAACCGCCTGGACAACTTGGCGAGACCTCATCTCTACAATAAATCAAAAATTAGCTGGGCGTGGTAGCGCGCGTCTGTAGTTCCAGCTACTTGGAAGGCTAAGTCGGAAAGATCACCGGAGCCCAGCAGGTTGAGGCTGCGGTGGCCGGGAGCATGCCACTGCACTCCAGTCTGGGCGACAGAGTGAGACTCCAACTCAAAATAAACAACAACAAAAAAACTCTTTTCTCATTTCCCTCCTGAGAACTCAAACACATTTTAGCTGGTCTTTTAAGTTTTCTCTTTCAAGTCCACACTTTGCCAGCTCTCCAGGAAGACGACAGCATGCGTCACGTTCAGCAGAGGCTGAGCCTCCCAATACCTGGTGAGTGTTTCCCAAATTCTTGCTCTTGGCTTCACCAGTTTGACCCTGTCATGCCGAGTTCACCATCTGGCCCCCTGAGCTGCATCGGCATCTACCCCTAGCCTTGTGTCCCCAAACCCAGCTTGCACAGAGCCCTGAATCTTCTTTGCTTTGCTTTGATATACTTCTCGTAACCTCCAAATAGTAGCTGACAATGACAGGACTGACGCCTGGCCACCCCCAGCATGACGGCATCCTTACTAAATGTTCCTTGGTGCCAGTGGTTGATATTCAACGATAGGCAGATCACAGCTCTCAGAGAACACAGTCAGCTGCTGGGTCAGGCCCTTTGCCCACAAAAGCAGGGGCAGCAAAGGCAAGATTGACCAAACAGCTGGGGATGGACCAGAGTGAGGGGCTTGCTACCATGGTAGCGCCCAAGCCGATGTCACCTCAAGGCACATGTAGCAGTCACTAAGCCCTGCTTTCTTCTCTTTTAAAGATGAACGAACGTATCTTCTCAAGACTAACAGGCCTGAACACAATCATGTGTTTGCTTGGACTCCAGAGTTGGAGACTTCGAGAATCATTATAGAAATTACGAGAGGCCGGACGCGGTGGCCCACGCCTATAATCCCAACACCTTGGGAAGCCAAGGCGGGAGGACTGCTTGAGCCCGGGAGTTCAAGACCAGCCTGGGCAACAGAATGAGACCTCATCTTTACAAACGACAACAAAAATAAATAAATTACCCAGGCGTGGTGGGTGCACCTGCAGTTTTAGCTACCCGGGAGGCTGAGCGGGGAGGATCACCCGAGCCCTGGAGTTCAAGGCTATATTGCTGCACTCCAGCCTGGGTGACAGAGTGAGATTCTGACTAAGACTAAATAAATAAATAGATCTTTTAAAAAAGAAATTATGACAAGGAACTCCCCAAGACATGGGCTGATGGAGGTGTCTCTCCCAGGCTCTGCCTTGTCACCCCACAGAGTGAGGCTGATGGGACTCAGCTGGTGTGGACCCCTGGAAGGACCCTCATGCCTCCACCTCAAGGGACTGCTCTCCTTTGTCCAGCAAAGAAGTCTGAGGACGGAGACCCTGCGAGTCGTCCCCTCTTCCACAGTGGGCGGTCTGATGGAGCAGGCCGGAGCCCTGGCCCCGCAGCCCGTCCCAGATGGACGTCAAGCTCCGCTCTTCTGCTCACTCCTGCTGGTTGCTGGGACAGCCGCACCATGTCTCAGACCTTCCCTGTCTAGAGCTGCGCAGTGGCAGAAGTGACTGCCTGCCTCATGGGATGTGATATCGTCCTGTTGCCCGTGAACATCTGGTGATCAGGAAGACCCTGGTGGCTGTTTCTCCCCTTCTCTTGTGATTATCAGGACAACCTGGATGCACCAACCCACACAGGCCGTGCCGTTCACTCCCTGTGTCCACTCTGAGCAGGCCATGGCACTCGGACCCGTCTCCCAGGGCTGGCCTGACTCCTTGATGCATGATGAGAGACACATTTTCCTCAAGATTTCATGTCAACCCCGTAGAGAGGACTCCTGGCAACCAACACACAGTAGAAGCAATGAAATTCAGGCAAGGTACAGTGGCTCACACCTGTAACCCTAGCACTTTGGGAGGCTGAGGCAAGAGAATTGCTTGACGCCAGGAGTTCGAGACCAGCCTGGGCAACATAGCGAGATGCTGTCTCTACCCCCCAAAAATTTAAAGATTAGCTGGGGATAGTGGGGCATGCCTGTAATCCCAGCGACTCAGGAGGCTGATGGGGGGAGCATCATCTGAGCCCAGGAATTTGAGGCTACCGTAAATGGTGGTTATGCCACTGCTCTCCAGCCTGGGCAACAGAGGGAGACTCCAATCGGAAAAAAAAAGAACAATAAAATTCCCACAGACAGCTAGATCTTTCTTCCCACATTTTCCTTGTCTGTTATCCATGCCTCTCCTCCTCGTTCTTTCCCTGTGGCACAGACTCTAAAGATCTTGCTAGACACCCAGCACACTCCAGTCTGACCCTCTGCTTCGAACCCCACATCCCACAGCACAGGACTGGAGACAGCAGTCGCCAGCCTCCCCAACAACCGGGGTGGCTCTGAAGCCCACAGCTTCGGCCCAGTCACCTCTCTCTAGAACTCTCCTGTCCCCGTCCTCGGGAAGAGAACAGACTTATCAGCCCCCACGTGCGCCATGACAAGTTTCATCCGGTGCAGTTTTTCTAGGCGGCTTGTTTCCATAGCCGGAGGCACTGGGGGGTCTCTGACTCTGACTTATCCTCGTCCTTCCTCCAAGTGTGTTTTTCCTTGGCCTTAAGCAGATGAAAGGCGTTTCTGTCCCTTCCTGCCTTGGTGCTATTTAACACGAGCATCAGACGTATCCAAACAACTCTCTTCATCAGCCATGATATAAAGCAAACCAGAGTATAACTTTTCACACCCTTGGAGGAATCGAACAAAAGACATGGCTTCCTAATGGAACAGAAGCCCCCAGCCTCCTTCCTTCCCGTGGGTGGAAGCCAGCTTGTCCCCCAAGCAGTACCCCACTCTCTCTGGAGGTCTAGCTCACACACCACCCCTCTCTGCATGGTGGTAAGATGTAGAACATAAGCTCAGTGTTTGAAACTTGGATTTTCCCACTTGCTAGTTACTTATACTCTCTGAGTTTCAGTTTCCCCATCTGTAAAATCTAAGTAACATTACCTTTCTCCAACGATCATGATTGAGACCCAGAACCTGGTACAGCCCATATTCCCAAGAGAGAGTAGTGATTCGCTGCTGGGGGTCTCTGCCTTCCTCAAAGACTGCCCCGTGGAGCTCTGTTCTTTCTTCCTGCCTGGATCATGGGTTTTCATTCTTATCATTTGTTTCCCTCAGATAAGACAAAGTAGACCAGTAGTCCTCAGCTGGGGCAATTGTGTCCTGCCCCTGGGGACATTTGGCAATGTTGGGGACGTACTTGGCTGTCACCCCACTGGGGTATCTGGTAGGCGAGGCCAAGGATGATGCCAGACATCCTGCAGTGACTGGGAAAGACCCACAGCAAAGAAGCATCAGCCCAAAATGTGGACTGTGCTGGAAAACCCTGAACTAGGTAGAATGGGCCACTGAGTCCCATCTGTGTGTAACATGTCTGTTCGCAGATAAAATGGCATTTATCATTAATTCACTGAAGGCAGCCATGTAAAAAGTGCAAATATGGACAAACTCTCTGAAGAGAAAAACAAAAATTGTTATCAGGAGAGAAGGATCTCAGATGATTTCTGTTGTATTTTAAATTTTCCTAGGATGTTATTTGGACAATAAATAAAGAAAAAGAAATTAGTTATTCTAGGACTCAGAAGTCACCTGGTAATTGAAACAAGCGAATCCCCACGTGGAGATCCCACAACCTTCCACCCTTCTCTCGTCACCCGATGGGCCAACTGCCCATCTCCAGTGCACTTAGAAGATGCACGAGACAGAATCAAAGTGAAATCCACACTTGGAGGGGAAGAAAGGAGTCCTGTTAAAATAATTTAATTTTCACTTCACTGTTCATTAGACCAGAAAATGAGTGATTGTCGTGACTGGTGAGGTCCGTTGAGACAAAAAAAAAAAAAATTCTGGTTCGACTGTTTTTTTCTTCTTAAAATTTTTTTCCTGCCAGAAACTATTTTGACCTGCCAAGTCATTACAGATTGCCAAACCAATCTGTGTGTATAAATAGAGCCAATGCGGAACAGTAGGGCAGAGGGAAAAAAACAGACGTTTAAAACCCCTCCTGCATTACAGGAAGGATAGCTACCATCACAACAAAAGGGAAGAGACGACATTTCTAATGAGATGAACTGGCGGAGCATCCGAAGACATAATTAAAGCGAGGTGGCAAAAGACTCCAGCAAAGCACAAAAGCTTCATCAGGGCAAGACGGTCCAGTCCCATTCATCCGAGGCCCGAGAACAGCTTAGATCTCAAAATACAGCAGTGTGAAAGGACCAGTCACTCCCCACGCTTCTTGTTAGCTGAACACGTGAGATACAATAAATGCTTTTAGTCACTGTCAGCATAGTGGGGTAATTTGCATATGATTTACATATAATCTTTTCGCAGGCAGATTACGGCCTTTGCAAGTCTAATTTTTTTTTTTTTTCCAGAGAGAAGGATCCATTGACTAATAGATTTCTTTGAGCTATGTTAGAGTTGTATCAGCTTTTGTTGTTCCTGCCTCTAACCACTGAATAAATTGTCCTTTTGATTTGTATATTAGTACTCTGATCAAGACAAGAAAGCGTGACAGTCCAACCTTTGAAATGGTTATCTAGTGTGGGGTTGAGCTGAGTTCCCCAGGAGAAAATGCCAACGTTATAAAATTATAAACGACATTATTTATGAAAGAGACACGCGTCTTGACAGAAATCAGTGTAAAGGAAGAATTCTGTAATGGGTGCGGGGTATTTGATCTGCCCATTCTGTCTCGTCTTGCTGTAAAAATCTGGTTATTTATTCCCTGCTTCATGTATGCTGCCCTACACAAGTGATTCTAGAAAGCACACACCTGCATACAGTACACAAACACACACACGCAATGGTTTGAGATGACAAAGCTAAAGGCAGAGAGTTAAGCCCGGGAGCGATTCTCACACAACTTACGAGCCACACGGAGCTGCAGAGTTCCCAGGATGAGCTACAAATATGGTGCCAAGCTTCCTCGCAGCCAAGGCAAAAAGTGTACCCCAATTATCACAAGGTTCACAGAAAAAAAAAGTTGTTCAGAAGCAGAACACTGCTTGATCGTGAGACGTAGACTATTCTCTTCTGTGTGTCGTGTTGGCAAATTCTCGAGGATTTGCTAAATAACAGTAAAATGTGTGCTTCATTACTTTCTGCACTTATCTGTATTGTTTTCAAATATATGGTAACAGAACACAGTTTTGAAGAAAAAAAAAAACGCTACCCCAAAGAAACTCACATTATGGCCATTGCTAGGCCATTCCACCTCCGTTGCCTTACTAGACTCTGGTGTGGCCATGTGCTCTTTGAGCTGTGTCTGCCGCCATGTTTACTGGCTTTGGCCTCCTCCCCTGCCTCAGGAAGTTGAATCTCCTCTTTTTCTCTTTCTAACGTACTTTTAAAAATAAACTATATTTTCTAATCTAAAAAGAAAAAAAGAAAAGAAACTCACGTTACATGCATAAGGAAGCTTGCAGAAAGGTATTTGGTTTTTTTTGTTTTTTGAGTTGGGGTCTCACTCTGTCGCCCAGACTGGAGTGCAGTGGCTGCTCCCGGCCACTGCAGCCTCGACCTGCTGGGCTCCGGCGATCCTTCTGCCTCAGCCTTCCAAGTAGCTGGAACTACAGACGCGTGCTACCACGCCCGGCTAATTTGTTTGATTTATTGTAGAGATGAAGTCTCGCCAAGTTGCCCAGGCGGGTCTCGAACCCGCGGGCTCAGGCAATTCACTCACCTTAGCTTCCCAAGGCTCGGGATTACAGGCTGAGCCACCGAGCCCGGCGCAAAAAGGTATTTGTTACAGCACTATCGTGTTAGAAACTAAATGTTCCTCAGTAGGAAAATGGCCACATAAGCATTGATACATCCATACACTGGAATATAACATAGTTCAAATAAACAAATGAATTAGTTTGCATTATTAACAAGGATACCTTTCCAAAACGTGAACTAGAAGACCGAGTTGGACTGCGATACATATAGCATGATTTGATTGACATAAAGTTTAAAACTTCTTGACTATTGCTGTATATTGCAGGTCTATATAATGAACAGAAACATATAAACAACTTCAGGATGGCAACTCTTTTCTAGGGCAGCAAAGAAGGAGTTTGGTGGCTGACATATCGTGAAGTCCAGGTGGTGGTGTGGGGTGGTGGCAAGCCTCTACTCTGTCTGTGACATTGTGAAATATATATTTGGTCCTCGTTTCCTGACAAACAGCTCTTAAAACCCTCAGAATTGTCAGAGGTAAGAGTGTCTCTTGCAAGGCCATGAGTTGCCCGGTGGCTTGGCAGCCCCTGGTAGCTTCAGGATGGGGCTGGTCACTGGAGAGTCCAAGGACAGATTAGAGGACCGGGACTTTCAGCCTCTCCCTCAGCCTCCAGAAAGGGGAGAGAGGCTGACTGTTAAGTTGATCACCAGTGGCCAGTGATTTCATCAATGACATCCACATAATGAAGCCTCCATTAACACCCCAAGAGGACAGTATTCCAAGAGCTTCCAGATAGCCAAACACGCAGAAGGTCCTAGAAGATGGGGCCCCCCAGAAAGGGCAGGGAAGTTTCACGACCTTTCTCCCACGCCTTGCCCTAGGCATCTCTTCTACCTGGCTATTCACCTGTGTCTCTCATAATCTCCTTATAATAAGTGGGCAGATATAAGTAAAGTGTTTTTCTGCATTCTATGAGCTGCTTTAGCAAATTAATCAAACCCAAAGAAATGTTCGTGGAAACCCTGATTCTTATCTGATTGGTCAGAAGCACAGGTCACAGTCTGGGACTTATGATTGACATCTGCAGTGGGGAACAGTCTTGTGGGCCTGAGCCTCTAACCTGTGGAATCTGACACTATCTCCAGGTGGACAGTGTCAGAGTTGAATTGAATTCTAGGATACCAGTGGGTGTCCACTAGAGAACTGCTTGGTGTGTGGGAAGGAATCCCATACACCTGGTATCAGAAGTATTGTGTTGAATGGTGTACAACGTTAGGAGAGATATTTTGGGTCCCCACCCTCCTCATCTCTAAAAAGTATCTCTAAGACTCTTTTTTAAAAAAGGTATGCAAAAGAATTAGCCAGGCAGGGTAGCATGTGCCTGTAGTTCCAGCTACTTGGAAGGCTGAGGCGGAAGGATCGCCTGAGCCCAGCAGGTGGACACTGGGGTGGCCGTGAGCATGCTACTACACTCCAGCCTGGGCAACGGAGTGAGACTCCAACTAAAAAAAAAAAAAGATATGAAATATATCTGGCAAATCAGTGCACAGTCTCATCTTGGTTGTGGGCACCTGGCACTTGTATGCTCACCACATGCTTCTCTGAACTTTTCAGTGTCTTAAAGTACGTAATATTTTAAACATAAAAATTACAATAATAAAAGGGAAGTTTGAGAACAGATTTTGAAGGGTCTGGAAGACCATAAAGATTCTAGCCTGATTCTTTAGCAGTGAGAGTGTTGGATCAGATGCTATCAAGGCTGTGCTGAGAGTGATTATTCTTCTAGCCACCCAGAATGGATACAAAGAAAGGTTGGAGGCAAAGAGATGCCTTGGGAAGTTGTTGAGAAATGTTATTAGAAATTGGGTACAGCCGGGCTCGGTGGCTCAGCCTGTAATCCGCGCCTTGGGAGGCTGAGGTGAGTGGACTGCCTGAGCCCACGTGTTCAAGACCCACCTGGGCAACTTGGCGAGACCTCATCTCTACAATAAATCAAAAAATTAGCCGGGCACGGTAGCACGCACCTGTAGTTCCAGCTACTTGGAAGGCTGAGGCGGAAGGATCGCCAGAGCCCAGCAGGTCGAGGCTGCGGTGGCCGGGAGCGGTCACTGCACTCTAGTCTGGGCGACAGAGTGAGACTCCAACTCAACAACAACAACAACAAAAGAAATTGGGTGACTGAAGTCTGTAATCCCAGCACTTTGGGAGGCAAGAGGATTGCCTGAGCCCATGGGTTCGAGACCAGCCTGGGAAACTTGGTAAGACCTTGTTTCTACAATAAATTAAAAAATTAGCTGGACGTAGTCGTGCACGCCTGTGGTTCCAGCTACTTGGAAGGCTGAGACGAAAGGATAGCCAGAGCCCAGCAGGTCAACTCTGGAGTAGCCATGAATATGCAACTGCACTCAATCGTGGTTAATGCAGTGTGAGTCCAAATCAAAGGAAAAAAAAAAAAAAAGGAAGAAGAGGGAAAGAAATAGGGTGAAGGCCAGGCACAGTGGCTCATGCCTGCAATCCTAGCATTTTGAGAGGCCGAGGCAGGAGGATTGCCTGAGTCCGGGAGTTCGAGACCACCCTGGGAAACATAGCAAGACCTTGTCTCTACAAAAAAAATAAGAAAATTAGCCAGGCATGGTGGTTTGCACCTATAGTTCCAGCTACTCAGGAGGCTGAGGCAGAAGGATTGCCTGAGCCCAGGAAGTGAAGGCTGTAACGAGCCATGATTATGCCACTGCACTTCAGCCTGGGTGACAGAGTGAGACTGACTCAAAAATAAAAAAAAAAAATAAATATGGTACAACCTATACTTCTTAGGACACATTCAACATATTTGTTTAAAACATATAAGCAAGTCTCTCACCCTTTAATTTCGTCATACATAATTAGCCACCTCTACACATGGAGGTCACATTCTCTAAAGTTGTCCCTTGGGGATTATTGGAGCCCTTACTGTCCCATCTTCACCACCAGGCTCCGCGTTTTTTCTGACTCAACTGTAATTTGTGGTGGAGAAGATTTAGGTTATTGTAGAGAGTGAATGAGAAAAACCCAGATGAGAATCAGGAATTAAGAAAGATTATTGCTGCTGTTAAGAATACCCTAAGGGGAGCAACAAAGAATTAAACCTGAAAGCAGATTTTGTGCAAATCACGTGCCAATTCACGGGTGGCCCATCTATTTTAAGTACCGACTTAGTTACGTGTGATTAACATGAGCACAGCGAACTCAAGAAGGCGCACAGCTCACACAGTCCTCACAGCGAGGCACTCTGTTTGTCCCCAATTGGGGACTATTCCAAAGCATCCCATCATACTTTTCCCAAGAGTCAGTCTGCCCAAAGAAAATGCTGGAGACCACCTCTGCTCCTTGACTGAAACTCATTTTATGCTCTGTCCTTGCCCCAGACAATCGTCTTCCTGATAGGAATTCTCCAGATTGTTTTAGAACCAAACTGGGGTCCACTTGCCTGGCAAGACACAAGCAGATATCCACACCGAGGTTTGCGGCAGGAGAAAGGAAGGTGTTTATTTGCAGGGCGACAGGTAAGGAAGGCCAGGTGACTAGCGCTCAAATCTCAGCTTCCCTGATGGCGTTCAGGTCAGGGTTTTTCAAGGCAGGGTGTAAATTTCAGGGAAGTAGAAATTACAGGCAAAACTGTCCAGCAGTACACAGAGGTCACCCATTGGTTTTAGCCTCAAAGAGTGGAATCTCTTGAAGAGAGGGCTTTTGGGTCATAGGTGGATTCAGAGGTTTTCTGGTTTGCAATTGTTGGGGAAGAGAGGCTTTGTCTAACAATTTGGGGGTCAGCTGACAAGAATGTTAACTGGCTCGTGGGTGTGACTCCCTCCATGCCCTCTAGAAAGAAATTTAGAACAAAGAGCAGTGGCCAGTGTTCAGTCTTCAATGTCCCATCACTCGAGGTTTACATGTTAGTGGACTCATGCGGTGGGAATCCAGGTTTCTGAAAAACAGCTCAGGGATGTATGTGACGACGTTATCTTTAATTTCAATAGGAAAATCACACACCTCAGACTTGGCTTCTGTTGTAAGGTACTATTCTCTTCTTATTGATTAAGTTACTTATTTCTCAGGGGTAGCTAGGTGGCTGGAGTATACCCTTGAAGGAACTCGGAATTTCCCCCTATTTCTGTGCTCAAGAGGGAGTCCCTGCCGCACCTCAAAATCGGCGTGCCGTGGCTGATATAGAGCTCTTTCCATTCTGGCTATGACTCTGTGCGTACACCTCCAATGACATTCCTGCTTCACACTCCAGGGCTGGCCACCAAGTGCTGCTCAAGAAAGTTTCGGGATTGTGCCGACGAACTTGACTCAATGACGTCTTTGTGCTCTCTGACCTCAGCCGGTCCCACCCCCCACCCCACCCCTTGTGTTCTCTTTTCAGTCTTACAGGGCCATTTCAGACCTTGTCACTCACCTTGACACTCTGGCTTCCCTTTTCCCTTTAAGAACACAGAGCTCTCCTTGTTCTGAGGCAATCAATGCCTGTAGTTCACATGATCACCCTTGCCTGACCTACATGGATTGCCTCAACTGCTTTTCACTTAGGGGAAATTTGATTTGAGCAGACACCCAGCCCTGGCGCCTCAGTGCTCTGCAGTGATTGGATAAGAGGTGGTCACATGTCCCAAGGGCTGGCCCATCAGAGTAAGTCAAATCCCTGGCCTTTGGTGACTGGTCCAAGGGTGAGTTTAAGACCCAGACAGGGGCAATCCAGGTCAACGCCAAGGCTTGGGCATGACCTCCAGAGAAACCCCCCTTCTGACCCTAAGAGGATGAGTCCCGTTGTTGCCAGGGCCTGAGCAGTGGCACCGGTGAACTGAAGCCAACGAAACAGAGAGAGGGAGAAAAAACAAGATCCAACGGCATCGTTTGAACTCCTAGATACATCCCTGCCTGAAGCTGGCCATGTCCATGACTTTCCACGGCACGAACTGGGTTTGTTCCAGTCCACCCGAGGATGATTTTCTGTCGCCTGTTGCTGGGAAGTCCTGACGAATTCAGTGCCCTGTCCGGAGCAGTCTTTCATCAGGCTGTACGTAGACCTTGTTCTTGCCCTCTTCACAGAGGGCCCACCTCCCACTCTACAGGGAAAGGTGAAGCCATCAAGCCCAGAGACCCCTGCCTCTCCCTTCTGACTTCTTGTCGTCTGCCCTCCCACCACGGTTGCAGCATCATCAAAGGCATCCTCCCTCCTGTCCAAAGAGGACCAGCCATCTCTGCCCTGGCCCGCCGCCCTTCTCCTGGACTCAGCTGTATCAGTGATGCCCTCTTCCTTTCGAAAGTTCCAGTCTCTCCTGCCCCCACGGTTCTTGATCTCCCCACCCTGTGAACGCATACCTGCCTCTCACCAGAGAAAGAAGAAAGTAAGGTGGCTTACGCCTGTCGTCCCAGCACTTTGGGAGGCCAAGAGGAGGATTGCTTGAGCCCAGGAGTTCGAAACCGGCCTGGGCAACATAGCAAGAGGTGTGGTGGTGAGTACCTGGAGTCCCAGCTACTCAGGAAGCTGAGGTGGGAGGATTGCCTGAGCCCAGAAAGTCGAGGCTGTGGTGAGCTATGATGGTGCCACTGTACTCCAGCCTGGGTGACGGAGTAAGACCCCCAACTCAAAAATAAGTAAATAAATAAAAATAAGCAGGAGACGGGAGAAAGGAAGGAGGAGAACAATGTTCGTTCTTCTGGAAACTCAGTCTATCATCCTTTCTTTCCTTTGCTTCAAGACACACTCTGTTTCCCACTTCTCAGCCCGAAGCAGTTAGGACACCGCCCTCCATTCCCGACTGCAGTGACCTACTTTCTGCCCTCTGTTCCAGCTGGCTCTGCTGATGTATGCCCCTCCACAAGGCCTGGCAAACGCTTCCTCATAGATCTGCTCCTTCCAGGGGTCTTTCCTCCGCCTCTCATCCCTGCAGCCAAAGACACGCGGACTTTTGTGGGTTACAAAACCTGACGGACATCTGACAAAGTTTGCTATCTGCGTGGTCCTGGTCGGTGACAGACGGCAACATGTACTCCAGCTGGGTTAAGCAGAAAGAGTTTTCCTGAGAGAACAGTCCGCATCATGGCCAGGAGGGCAAAGCTTTGAGGAACTTGACATCGTACGACAGAACCGGTAAGCCTCTGCCCAGGGAGAAAGTGTCCACGTCCAAAGCCGCCATCCAGCCACCAGCACCAAAATGATCCACCAGGGTCTGTGGACACCTGTCCCTGCTGTCCTCTCGTCCCGCTGTAACTCCTTCCAGACCAAACCCCGCCCTAGGGTCGCTGTTTTCAGATGGCCCGATGGCCAGTGAAGGTCTGTCACACACTCATCTTACGAACAGCACCTCAGAGTCCGGCTTCAGAGGGGTGTGAGAATGTCATTTCCACCTTCCCAATCTGTGCACACTAGAAAGGGCTGGGACAGGGTCACCCATCACCATATGCATGCATACACAACATTCAGAGGCTGAAGCTTAAGAACTGTAGGCCAGGAGCGGTGGCTCAGGCCTGTAATCCCAGTACTTTGGGAGACCGAGGCAGGAGGACCGCTTGAGCCCAGGAGTTCAAGACTAGCCTGGGCAACACAGCAAGACTTTGTCTCTACAAAATAGAAAAATAAATAAATCATTGTAAGTGTTACCATAAACAAGTGACTTGAGACGTTACTTGAAAACAAGGACTTTTAGTGAGGACTTTTCTTGGGGGGCAGAGGAGGTGTCGCACAATTCAAATCACTCTGTCCTGTAGCAGGGTTGGTTCAGACCGTCATAAAGCCCAAGGACGGACGGAGGCGGTCTTCCATCCAAGACCCTGCTTAGGTTCCGAGATCTGATGGCATTGGCACAAGAGTGAGATGGCAGCCGCTGGGCCCTGCTAGGGGAGGGAGGGAGGGAGGAGGAGGGTGGGAGGGGGTGTATGACAACACACTGGATTCCTGGTCTTCTACCAGTGGGAGGGAGAGCCACCCGGAAGACCAAACTAAACCTGCTTGCAGCCTGTTCATGAGTAAATCCTCGCTTGTACTTCCCAACTCTATAATAAATGAACTTTAAAAAAAAAGAACAGGCTGGCCTTGTCACAGCCATGACAAAGGAACGTGGACATCTGGGGTTTACCCCCCCAGGCATCCCTCCCCCCCCCACTCTGCTTCTCTTTAGAAGGCACCCCTGCAGTGACCAGGTGGCTAAGGACCATTCCCAGTTTATGTTCCCACTGGTACCGTAACCCTCACAGACAACGAGCCCCTCTCCCTCACAAATACTTTCAGCAAAAATCTAGAAGGAAGTCTCGCTGGACCAACGCCCCAGGTGCCACCCCTCCTTGAATCGGCCACCGTGGCTAGTGGGTGGCAGTGCTCCGAGGACCCGTGTCTGCATCACGCTCCAGTCCTGGGTCCAGCATGGGAGTCGTCTCTGCGAGAACGTGTTGGACAGAGAGGGTGGGAGTGCAGGCACCCCCGAGAGGAGGGAAGCTCAACACTGGGAAGGCCAACCCAAGATGGTCCATCACTCCAGGGCTCTGTCTCCTGCCTCAGACTCCACACACCCCCCTG
>CAUYQG010061724.1:0-31098 GCA_963574415.1 Tarsius wallacei | reverse complement strand
GTGGCCGCTCCCGGCCACCGCAGCCTCGACCTGCTGGGCTCCGGCGATCCTTCCGCCTCAGCCTTCCAAGTAGCTGGAATTACAGGCGTGCGCTACCACGCCCGGCTAATTTTTTGATTTATTGTAGAGATGAGGTCTTGCTTGCCCAAGCGGGTCTCGAACCCGCGGGCTCAGGCAATCCACTCACCTCAGCCTCCCAAAGGCGAGGGATTACAGGCTGAGCCACTGAGCCCGGCTGAAAACGCCATATGTACTGACTTATGTGTTTTGTAAGTTCTGCCTCCTTAAAATTGTGTATCACCAAATGGTCATTTAACCACTGTGGGCACACATTCTCAGACCCTGCTGAGGATGGGTGTTTCCAGGCCTAGGTCTTCAAGTTTTGTTTGGAATAAACCATCTTAAAATAAAAACAAACAAATAAATATGAGGTTCATTAAACCGGAGGAAGAAAGATTTTCTTAGGAAAATTGTTGAAATTTGGGGCAGGGATGATGGAGAAAATGAGATCTGAGGGGATTGGGAGAGTTTTGGAGCAGGAAAAGGAAATCCATCCAGGTGTAGCTGCTTAAAAAAATCTGTAGGGGTTGTAGGAAGTTTTGTTTGTTTGTTTGTTCTAATAAGAAATCCAAAAGAAAGACCAAAATACCAAGAAATGTACCAGAGGAAGGCAGGCACGGTATCAGAAAGCAGCCTGAAAAGAATCCCCCCAGAGGAACCATAATCAGAAAACTATTGACTTGGGCATTTTTAAAGTTACTGACGAGTCTGTAAATGCAATTGGAAAACCAACCCTTGAAGACTGAGCACTATTCGTGGTGACATAGTAAGTGGGGAAATGCAGTTATTGTCTATGCCTTGAAGAAACATACCCAATAAAAAAATATAAAGAAAGGCACAGGGAAGTTAAAATACTGAAGGAAAGCCAGGCATGGCAATGATTGATAGAGTAGGTCTGGTTTTAGATGTTGGTCTGATGGTAGCATACCTTCTGGGTAGAATTTTCTAATTCTTCTAATTGAGATCACACAGGGTATTTAAGACCTGGAAAATTCCATAGTGGAGAAGGGATTCTTCACTCAGCAGAGATATAGAATCTAATACAAGAGACAAGTTTCAGAAGCACCAACCACATTTTCAATGAGGAATATGTGAAAGGGAATTCTTCAGCTGAGACACACTTGGAGACCAGGAAAAAAATGACCCTCAGAGTCAGATTTCATCATTCCTACAATTCTATAGCCAGAGATCATGGTAGAAACCATGGTTTATGTCATAGTAGGACTATTTGCCATAGACATTTTTGTTTCTCCCACCCTGCCTCCCTCCTTCCCTCCTTCAATTCCTCCCTTCCATGTCATATTACAATTTTAGAATTACAAGGTAGAAAGAGAAGCAAGCTTAGCAGCATTTAAATACAAGGGAGCACCCCAAAATACCAGAATTATTTTTTGGAGGGCAGGCCCCTTGTAGTACAGGCATTCTTGCTAGATAAGTGATCTAGGAATTCTTCCTCATTAGTGTACCAGCTAGCATGTTTGGGAGAGGCTGTGTTCAGCTTCCATGAATTTTTTTGTTTTGTTTTGGAGATTCTTTCAATGTGTTTGTCCATTCCATGATGGGTGATTTACGAGCCCACCTGCTCACACTATGCTGAGATTGTTCAGCAGTTTTTGACCAAAAACAGCATGACCCCCATGCCCCACCTTCCCTATTCACCCGATCTTACCCTAAATGACTTCTTTTTGTGTGTTTCCTTGGATGAAAAAAGTCCTCAAAAGGTAACGTTTTACCTTTGTGGAAGAGGTGAACAAAAAATGACAGAAGCACTAAAGGCATCAAAATTGATGAGTTTAAAAACTGTTTTGAGCAGTGGAAAAAGCATCTTGATGGGTGTGTAGCATCAAACGGAGACTACTTTAAAGGTAACCAAAGTTTAAATATGTAAGAATAAATACACATTTTTTAAACAAATAAATTATGGGTTTTGCTGAGTCCCCTCTCATAAACTGGTTAGGGAAGATAAGTCCATCAGGAAATTTTAGTCAAATCAATGTCTGGAGTTCTAATGTAACTTCATGCTTCTTTGTTGCAGTTGCTGAAGAAATCCCAACTCTACTCAGGCACTGGAGTGAGACTGGCAAATTGGGAGGATGGTTTTTAGATTTTAATGATTGTGGACTTACATTTAATCACATTTTAACTTATAAGAGAGCAAGGGAATTTTTACTTTAATTTTATCTTGTAGATTTGATAATAAAAGTATTATAATCAAATTTGAAGGATCTCTACTTATATAAGTGGAGGATCTGTATTGTGTAGGACTGGAGGATGTATAAAATAGGATCTCTTTTGTATCATGTTATTTTATGCTTCTTCTCTGATATGCTATATTGAATTATATATCAACATAATTTGAATTGGGAAATAGAGTAAGGAGATAACTTTTATCATAGAATAGAATTAGGCCTGGAGTGAATTTGGTTAATATGTAATTTGATTCATGTCAGTGCTTTCTGGTGACAAAATCTGAACTGCACACTATGGACTGAGGTGGATAAATAAAAGAAGGTCTAGGGTTTCATGAAGATTGGGGCTGGACTATCATGAGGAAATCTCCTCTGTGTGTTAGGGGGACCTGGGGTGTAGCCATACTTCTGGTTCATTTTAGGTTTAATGGTTAAGAAAATACTAGAGAATGTTTAAGGAAACCTCTTTTTCCTTTGCCTCCTGGTTTTCTGCAAAACTTCTGCTAGCATGGCAAACCTGACTACTTGTCCCATCTCCTGCTTGTTCCATGAAGAATAATGAAGTTATCTGATTGATAGATGCCATCCATAGTGCATATTTTCCAACTGAGTAGAACTGACCCACTAAGAGACAGCAAACTCTAGATCAGTGAGAAGCACAAATCCTATTCTCTAGTTCCAAATGATCCTGTAGGCAAGCTGGCCCAAGGTCTAGACTTGAACTGAAGAAGCAAGACTAACTTATTAACATATCTAAAGTCAGTTGGCTTTATCAGTACTACAGCTGACATTTCATCCCCATCTGGGCCTGACTTCTCAAATGCATCTAAACATGAGAGAAGAAAAGTATTATTTACTGACTCCTCTCTATGCATGCTGTGTTGTGATAGACTAAAGTGACTGACACTGGAACTCTCTTTGTGACATACAAATGCCTCACTCACAAGCAGTCATAATCCTAATTTACATTTTCTATAAAATAAAGGAATGTGTAGTGGAAAGGCCAGAACCTTAAAGTGAAGAACACCCAAGCAAGAACCCTGGGACCATCATGATGTGGGCACATCATGACTGTAGGCTCATAAATCATCTTCCTTGAATTTTTTTCTCTTTTGTAAATTGAGGATAATATCTGTCTGGCAAGACTATTCCAAATATTAAATTATACATATAAAAAGCATATGATGTTATGCCCAGTACAATAGGTGTTCAACAAAATATTTTCTTATTAGTAATGAGGTTTGCAAAAGCAAACTTTTATGATAGTGTGTTGCAGTTTCTAGTACATTATAGTCAATAAATATTAATTCCTTTTAGTCCAGACTTTGCCTCTAAAGAATAAGTAACAGAATCCAAACTAAAGTTGTTTTATTTGTTAAATTAAAAAGTGCAATGCAAAAATCTTATAAAGAAACATCTGTCAAGTGAAATTCATAAGTTTCCTTACTTGGGAAAGTTCTAGTTTGTGCTTTGTTATTTATGGGACAGGTTTAAGATCATGTTGGGTGGCCCAGCTGTTCCTCCTGTGCATTAGGAATGCCGGGCACTGCATACTTCTTAAATCCAAAAGCAATAGCTCTTTCCCTTATGATCCAGCTCAAGATGTAGTTAGCTGGACCAAAAGCTGAGTAGGGCTATTAACCAGAGCTAAGCTCTGCTTCTCCAACTTTGAATGCTTTCTGTGGTTTATAATGTGACTGGTAACCAAGAAAATGCAATATAACCATCTGGGTTAAAACATATGCAAAATTGTAAACACTGGCAACAGCCTTAGCTTAGGACAGGCACCATGTTTATTCAAGAATACAACATGATAGCAAGTGGCTTCTGGCATATGATTTCTTAAGGCAAAAAATCAAATGACCCATGTTAGAAGATTTTTTTAAAATTAAAGCCTTTTACATGTAGTGCTTGTTTTATTTTTAGAAGAAATCAGTGAGAAATGTAGGTGAGTAAAAGGGGAAAGGTTAGAGAGGGTTAAAAAAAATCCATGAAAACATGAAATCAACTTTAAGAATTTTTTAATCCTTTAAAGAGCAATATACTGAACCAAATGATAGTCTCCCTATAAAGAAAACACTATACCACTTCTCAAAGTATTTCTTAATATGCATCTAAAGTTTCATTGTTAAAGAGTCAAATTTTCCAAATCAGAGAAAAGTATTACTTCATGGTTCCCAAGTTTCCAATCACTTAACATATGAAACATTGAAGTGTAAGAGTCAAATGCTCCAAGCAAAAAACATCTGTTTGATGTCGGCGAGATCCCTGACAAATTCAGTGTTAAAAGACTCTTTGTGCTGCTCTTTGAAAATATATCACTTTATAATAAATCTCTGGGCTCTGACACTCTCAGCGATGAGGTTTACTTTATAGACTTATGCAAGAGGATCTGTTTGCCACACCTGGCTCTTTGTGAGATGAGAGTGGCAGATTTTAAAATCAAAATTAACATACAGCTCAGGTTTAGATGCTGACCTAAGTGCCTTTATTTTCTTTACATTTGGAACACACGTTCTCAGAATAGTGAACTCTCTCTCCTGGCCTATCTGACTTTCTATTTTTCCTCCATTTCTAGAAAAGATGCCAAATTACAAACAATGCAAAAAATTAAAACTGTTGAAATAGTAATTATGGATGTTTCTAAAGCTGTGTTACTATGGCACTAATCACTTCAGATTGGCACTAATAACTTCAGGTTGGTTGGTACAATTATTTCAGCTGTTACGGGGGCTGGCTGATTTGTACAGACCGCATTCAATATATTTTGTGGTTGCCTCAGGGCACGAAGACTATAGTGAAAATGATTAGCTTACCAAACATTGAAGAATATTGTGGTGATGAATTAGACACCTAAAAGTAGCACATTTCTTTAAGAAATTATATTACATGTTCACTATAGAGCTCTTAGACAACACAGATAAATGCAAAGGCAATAAATCCCACCACCTAGAAACAATTACTCTTGCATACACTGGTTTCTTTTAACACACACAAATTCACAAATATATAGAGATATGTATATGTATTTTAAAAAATGGACTGCACGTATTGTTCAATAGTGGTTTTATTTACATAATATGTTGGGAACTTTATTCAATCTCTCTCTCTCTCTCTCTTTCTGTTGTATGTGTGTGCATACACATATATTCATTTTAGTGATTGCATAATTTTTCATTATATGGATATCTCACAATGAAATTATCACCAAGCTAAAGAACTAGACAAGCTGGGCTTGGTGGCTCAGCCTGTAATCCCATGCCGTGGGAGGCTGAAGTGAGTGGATTGCCTGAGCCCACGGGTTTGAGACCCGCCTGGGCAACTTGGTGAGACCTCATCTCTACAATAAATAAAAAAATTAGCCGGGCATGGTAGCGGACGCCTGCAGTTCCAGCTACTTGGAAGGCTGAGGCGAAAGGATCGCCGGAGTCCAGCAGGTCGAGGCTGCTGTGGCCAGGAGCGGCCACTGCACTCCAGTCTGGGCGACAGAGTGAGACTCCAACTCAAAATAAATAAATAAATAAATAAATAAATAAATAAATAAATAACTAGACAGTCATCAATGACCTGGATTCTCTCAGACTTCCTCTCTATTCATGCTTTTTCCTTCCACTACCATGAGGCTCCTGACTTTTTATCATTCTCTTCCTTTTAAAAAAATGAACTACACACACACACACACACACACACACACACACACACACACACAGTATGTGGCTTATTTTCTATGTTATTTGGTCTTTATAAAAATGAGATCATCTTGTTTGTGGCCTTCTTTCTTTCATCATTCAACATTATGAATGTTTTTAGGATCCATTCATATTATTAAATTTAATTTACTCCAGTGTAATAGTCCATAGTGCTGGAATACCTTTATTTATCTATTCTGATAATGATAGATGTTGGAGTTGTGAGGCATTGTGTATGTGTTGCTTTTATGACACCACCAACATAAATATTTGTGCATGTCTTCTGAAACATGTGCAAAAATACCAAGGAATGAAAATGCTGTATCATAGATGATGTTAATGTTTGACTACACAGCAAAATGTCAAATTATTTTCCAAAGTGAATTGTATCAATTTATACTCTTACACAAAGTACACAAAAGTGCATGAAGGTACTAGTTGCTCCATATTCTTGCCCCCACTTGATAACTGCTTTTTTTTTTTCCAGTTCAGTGCTTCTTATAGTACTGCAGTGGTATGCCAATGTACTTTACTTAGTATTCCCCTTATGACTAGTGAAGCTGAGCACCTATTAATTCATTTGCAGACATTTAAATATTTACTTTTGTAAAGTGTCTGCTCACATCTCTTATCCATTTTCCACTCACTGACTTCTTGTTTGTTTATTTAATTGTAGGAAATTTAAAGAACATAACCTGAGTTCATTGTGACAAAAACTGGTGGCAGATTTTTCTCCCATTCCCTACTTTTTCATTTTTTCGTTATGTCCTTTCATGAATTAAGAAACTCATTTAATTTAACTCAATTTACTAATTTTCCTCTTTATGTTTAGCATATTTTGTGTAGTACTACTTGGGATTAAAATGTATTTTTGCCTACTCCAAAAATCACAAACATATTCTTCTATGTTTGACAGCTTACCTATATTACCCTTTATATTCTAAGTTATTATATCTAAAATTTATTTTTGTTTATGGTGTAGTAGGAATCAAAATTCACTTTTTCTATATGGATATTCAATTTACATAGAGCAATTTGCTGAAATGACTATCCTTTTCCTACCACACTGCCCTGTTACCTTTGTCATAATCAGGTGATTGTATTTGGGTGAATTTGTTTCTATCCCTCTGCTCTGTTGGCCTATTCTTAAAGCAATGACTCTAAGTGTTAATTACTATACTTTTATAATGATCTTGATGCCTGGTGGCATAAATATTGCAGTTGTATTTCTTCTTAAAGACAGCCTGAACTATTATGGGCCCTTTGAAATTCTGTATAAATTTTAGAATCAGCATGTCAATATCTACAAAAAATGTTGATATTTTTATGGAATTTTATTAAAATTATAGAGAAATTTGGGGACAATTGACATTATTACAGTAACAACTTTTTACTTTTCATGAACATGGTATATATTCTCCATTTATTTGTACTTCTTTAATTTCTGTCAATGATGCTTCCAATTTTTTAATTGTTTCAGTTTTAATGTAATGGTCTTACACATACACATCTTTTATTATATTAATTTAGAGATGTCTGCTGTTTTTTGATGTTAATATATATGTATTTTTAAAATTTAATTTCTGCCAGACTCGGTGGCTCAGCCTGTAATCCCTGTAAAACCTTGGGAGGCTGAGATGAGTGGATTGCCTGAGCCTGTGGGTTCGAGACCCGCGTGGGCAACTTGGCGAGACCTCATCTCTACAATAAGTCAAAAAATTAGCCGGGCGTGGTAGCACGCGCCTGTAGTTCCAGCTACTTGGAAGGCTGAGGCGGAAGGATCACCGGAGCCCAGCAAGTCGAGGATGTGGTGGCTGGGAGCGGCCACTGCACTCCAGTCTGGGCAACAGAGGGAGACTCCAACTCAAAAAAAAAAAAAAATTTAATTTTCTGTGTTTATTGCCAGTGTACACAATATAATTTGTTTTTATTGATCTCATTTGTAGCAAACTTACTAAATTCACTTATTAATTATAATAGTTTGGCTGTAAATCGCTAGAGTTTTTAATGTTTAAAATTATTTTGTCTCCCAAAAATTGTAATTTTATTTTTTCCTCTCCAATTTCTAAGACTTCCATTTCTTTTTCTGACCTTGCACTAAAAAAGAATTCTGGTGCGATGTTGAATAGAAGTTATGAGCGTGAACAACTCTGTCTCCATTCCTAACAACAAGAGGAAATATTTTAATAAGTTACCATTAAATATGATGTAGGTATTTTGTAGATACTCCTTATCAGATTAAGAAAGTTTTCTTCCACTCCTTGAATCTGAGTGTTTATCACGAATAGATGTTGAATTTTATCAAAATACTTTTCTGTGTCTATAAAGATAACAAAAGTAAAAGAAAATCCTTATGATTTTGCTCCCCTTTTCTTTTAATGTGCTGGTTTACATTGATAAGTTTTTAACTTTGAACTCATTTGGTAATGATGTGTTATTCTTTTTAGGCATTGTTGGATTGGGTTGGCTAAAATTTTATCTATTTTAGATAAATAGACTTTAATGTATTTTTATAAGCTAAGTTTGTAATCTTCCCTAATATAGTATTCTTATCATATTTTTCTATCAAAGTTTGGTGGCATCATAAAATGTATTAGGAGGTGTTATTTTTTTCCCTCATTTCTAGAAAAGTTTTGTTTTGTTTTGCTTTGTTTTTTTGAGTTGAAGTCTCACTCTGTTGCCCAGGCTGGAGTGCAGTGGCATGCTCATGGCCACCCCAGTGTCAACCTGCTGGGCTCAGGCGATCCTTCCACCTCAGCCTTCCAAGTAACCAGAATTACAGGCACACATTACCATGCCCGGCTAATTTTTTTTATTTTTATTGTAGAGATGAGGTCTCACCAAGTTGCCTAGGATGTTCTTGAACCCGTGGTCTCAGGCAATACCCTCATCTTGGCCTCCCAAAGCACTATGATTACAGGGTTGAGCCACCTCACCTGGCCAAGTTTTTTTATAATATTTATTTTATTGCATCCTTAAATATTTGGGAGAATTTACAAATGAAGCCACATGGACTTGGAGTTTTCTTTGTGGGGAGATTGTTTAATAACTGATTTAATTTCTTAATAGGTAAAGGACTATTTTCATTTTCTATTTATCCTTGAGTTAGAGATAGTAAAGTTTTGTTTTTTAAAAAAAATGTGTATAATTTGCCTAAAATTTCAGATTTATTAGAGTATCATTGTTTATACTTTTATATTTAGAATATTGTACAATATGTAATAATGACTCCTTTTTCCAGCAGGCTAATTTGATTCTGTCTTGTTCTTTTCTTTCTCACTTTCTTTCATAAGTCTTAAAAATGTTTCTACTTTTCATTTTGAAATAGCCAATTTTGGCTTTGTTAACCCTTTGCACATTTGTTTTCATATTTTATTAATTGTTGCTTTAATCTTTATCATTTCCCATCCTTTATTGACTTACATTTAATTTGCTGTAATTGTCTATTTCTTTAGATGGATATTCAATTATTGATTTGAGCTTTCTTCTGTCTTATATACATATATTACTATAAGTTTCCCTCTATGCATGGTTTTAGTTGCATTCTACATGTTTCGTATTTTAATTACCATTTAATTCAATTTTTTAAAAATTTACATTTTGGTTATTCTTGATTCATGAGTTTTGTAGAAGTATATTGCTTATTTTTCAAATATTTGAAAATTTGGTGACTACCTTTTTGTTTTATTGCTTTTTACCTTAATTTCACTGTAGTCAGAAAACATACTCTATGATTTTAAGCTTTTAAAACTAACCACCCAGAATATTGTTGATTTTAGTAAATATTCTATGTGCATGTAAAACAAATGTGTATTTTGTTGTTATTCTAGTTTGTCATTTAGATCAAGTTTTTAAATTTTCTTTTTCAGATGCTTTACATTCTTACTTATATCTTGTGCTTTCCTGTTTTATCTTTTTTAAAAGTTGTGCTAAAGTCTTCTGTTATAATTGTTGATTTGTCTATTTTTAAACTTTGTTTTGTTAACTTTTGTTTTACATATATTGAAGCTATGTTAATAGATGTATATACATATATATATACAATTGTAGAACTGTATATAGTATTCCTTATTTGTTGGTATTTTAGTATTACAAAATATGTGTTTCTTACTGTAAAATTGACTTTGATTTTAAAATGTTCATACCAGTTGTGTGTGTGTGTGTGTGTTTGTGTGTGTGTGTATGTGTATACAAATGTTGTTTGAATAGCATATTTTTCTCTACTATTTTACTTTTAACCACATTGTATTCCTAAATTTAAGATATCTTTTGTAAGCAAATGTTGCTGGATTTCAACAGTTTTAAACCTTTAATTGAAGTTTTTAGACCATTTACATTATATTTTTACTGATGTATTTGCTATAAATCCACCATCTTCTTATTTGTTTTCTATTTGTGCCATCTTGGCTATATTCCTACTTCTCTCCCTTACTTTGGGTAATTTTTTCTTTTAATTCCATATCTTTTGAATTAGTGTTTATTTATGTACTACTTTACTATTCTTTTAATGGTTACTCTAGATGTTAAAACAGATATCTTAGACTTGGTATGGTTTTAATATGAATTAATATTTTTGCTACTTCCCAGATAATGCAAAGACCTTGGAACACTTTACATCATTTACTCCTATAATGTTTTGCTTTATTTGTTATGTATTGTCATTCTTCATACATTTTTAATTCTATAGGATATTATTATTGTCATCATAATTTAATACACATTTGTTTAGATTTACATATTTATTATTTTATTGCTTTTAATTTTTTTTCTACATTGCCATGTTTTTAACCAGGATCTTTCCTTTTATCTGAATAATTATTTTTATTATTTCCTGTCATGTTAGTCAACTTGTGACTTTTTAGAAAGTTTCTTATTTGGGAGAGGAGTGTAATGAGCTGTTTGAAAATGTTTTTATTTTATCTTTAATAATATATACACCCTATATAAGATTCTAGGTTGGTATTTCTTTTTTTTTCCTCTCTCTCTTTTAATTTTCATTATGAAATGGTGGGGTAAAATTCAGAGTTAGGTATACAGATGTTCATTGTGCAAGTACCCTTATCGATGAGGTGTGCCCCCCCCAGGTGGATATTGACTACCGTCGATCCCATCTATCCCCTCTACCCCCCTCCCCGAGTTTCCCGCTACTTTCAATCCCTTTCCTACAGTAATATGGTAGTTGTTCAAGGTCCACTTATGAGTGAGAACATGTGATACTCAGCTCTTTGTTTCTGTGAGAAGTCACTCAGTATTATAAGCTCTAATTCCACCCACGTTGCTGCGAAGTTCATGATTTTGTTCTTCATTATGGCTGTATGATATTCCAATGTACCACATTTTTTTTTATCTAGTCCTCTTTTGATGGGCAGCACAGTTGGTTCCATGTTCTTGCTATTGTGAACAATGCTGCGATAAACATATGTGTGCAGGTATCTTTTTCGTAGAGTGACCTGAATTCTTTCGGGTATATTCCCGGTAGGGGGATTGTGGGATCATATGGAAGGTCAATTTCTAGGAGTTTTAAATTGCCAGACTGATTTCCACAGAGGCCGTACTAGTTTACACTCCCACCAACAGTGTAGAAGTGTTCCCTTTTCACCACATCCTCTCCAGTATCTGTTATTTTTGGAGTTACTGATGATAGCCATTCTGACTGGAGTTAGGTGGTATCTCAGTGTAGTTTTAATTTGCGTCTCTTTGATGACTAGTGAGGCTGAACATTTTTTCAGGTGTCTGTTGGCTGCTCATATGTCTTCTTTTGAGAAGTGTCTATTCATACCTTTAGGCCACTTTGTAATGGGGCTGTTTGTTTTTTCCCTTTCAACACATTTGAGTTCCTTGTAGATCCTTGATGTTAATCTTTGTCAGACATGAAGTTGGCAAATAATTTCTCCCAGTCTATGGGCTGTCTCCCTGCTCTCTTGATGGTTTCTTTGGCTTTGCAGAAGCTTGTCAGCTTAATGAGGTCCCACTTGTCTATCTTATCTCTTATGGCCTGGGCACTTCAGGTTTTGATCAGGAATTCGTTGCCAGTTCCAACTTCCACAAGAGTGCCTCCTGCATTTTCTAAGGTTCTTACAGTTTGAGGTTCTACATTTAGGTCTGTGATCCATTTAGAGTTAATTTTTGTGTATGGGGATAGGTAGGGGTCCTGTTTCAATCTTCTGCATGTGGTCAGCCAGTTTTCCCAGCAATATTTAGTAATGGGTGGTGGAGACTGTCGAAAATGAGTTGGTTGAGAAGTTGAGGTTTTGCTTCTGGGATCTCAGTTCTATTCCATTGGTCTAGATGCCTGCACAGAGCTTTTCTTACTGTGGCCTTTGATATATTTGGAATCTTAAGTAATATATCCTTGAGCCTTGAACAATGCAGGAGTTAGGTATACCGATGTTCATGCAGCCTGAAATTCATGTGTAATTTTTGATACCCCCAAACTATATCTACTAATAGCCTACTGTTAACCAAGAGCCTTACCAATAACCTACAGTTGATTAACACATATTTTGTATGTTATATGTACTATATTCTTATAATAAAGCAAGCTAGAGAAAAGAAAATGTTATGAAGATAATCATAAGGAGGAGAAAGCATTTACTCTTTATTAAGTGGAAGTGTATCATCATAAAGGTCTTCATCCTCATTATCTCTGCGTTAAGTAGGAATTAAATGAGAAGAAGAAGTTGAGGAGAGCTTGGTCTTGCTGTCTCAAGGGTGGCAGAGTCGGGAGAAAACCCATTTGTAAGTCGACACATGCAGTTCAAACCCATGTTGCTCAAGGGTCACCTGTGTGTGTGAGTGTAATGTGGCAGCACATTTAATAGAAAGACACGCACATGTCAATGGGAGCCACACAGCAGAAAACAAGCAACCTGAATATATTCAGATAGTCCCATGTGTCTGGATTTATTTTTATTTTGAATCTCGTGGACCGATTGTCTCTCTTACTTTATACACATATTTTGTTATTTTATTATTATGACTTTTTCTTTTTACCAAATTGGTCTTCTAATAAATCTAATAAATAAATAATTTAGTTTGGGAAATCATGTTTTAATCTTTCCAAAGCTATTTCTTCTTACATTATTCCATTTGTATTTTCATATAGCTCTTTTCACTATAAATCAGATTCTGTGAATGTTTCTAATATTTAAAATGTAAAAAAATTTTGCCTTATTCCTCACATATCTTTTTTTACTTTAAGTTAACTTTTCTGTCTTTTTCTTTTAGACTCAAATTCTCACTTTGTTGCTTGGGCTGAGCTGGAACTCCTGGGCGCAAGACAGTCTCCTGCCTCAGTTTCCCAAGTAGCTGGGACTATGTGCATGCGTCACTATGCGTGGCTGTCTTTCTACTATTAGTATTTTTACCTTCAATTTCCAGCTTTTTCAAATGTCTGATAAATGTTTTATCTTTTCACGGAATCTTACTGTAGAAAAATACTGACATAGTAAACATAAACAAGGTGTTCTTTTAAATTATTATTTTACATGTATACTTTTCCTTATGATACTGACAAGTCTTGGTTATACAGAGGTTTTAAGGTTTTCCTTTACAATGAACATGAGAAGAGCTATCCCTCGTGTTAGGGTTTATTCAAATGCCAGAATGAGGATGGCTCCCTTACGTTGGCAATATCCTAGCTATTCACTTTCTCCAGTGAGATTATATAACACAGCAGAAAGGATCTACGTTTTTGTGTGTGTGACAGGCAAACGCCTGACTGTTCTGCAATCTCTACACAGAGGCGGGGGTGAGAAGTGTGAATGCATAGTACAAGGTCTGACAATTAGGTTTGTGAACCATCCTAGAAAAACTGCTGCATATCTCCTTGCCAAATATCACTATGATCACCTTCGAAGTACTCCCCTTGGGAAGCTATGCACTGACACCAGCACCCTAGTCCACTAGTCATTTTTTGGAATGGTCATCAGAGCTGTTGTCATTATTTGTTGAGGCCTGACAATTAAGTTTGCAAACTTGCCACCGAGCACTTACGTTGGCAGCACTCAATAAATAACTATATGGAAACACCCTCCTTCCTCACCTGATCTGGCCCCCAATGACTTTTTTCTTTGCTCGAAGATAAAGGAAATATTGAAAAGAAGACTGTGATGGCATTCAGGACATCAAAGGCATGGTGCTGATGATCCTTCCAGAAAAGGAGTTCCAAAATTTCTTTGACGGGTGGACTAGACACTGGCATCAGTGTACAGCTTCCCAGGGGGAGTATTTCAAAGGTGACCATAGTGATATTCAGCAGTGAAGTATGCAGCACTTTTTCTTTTTTTCTTTTTTTTTGAGTCAGAGTCTCACTCTGCTGCCCAGGCTGGAGAGCAGTGGCACTCTCACAGCCATCTCAGTGTCGATCTGCGGGGCTCAGACAACCCTTCTGCCTCAGTCTTTCAAGTTGCTGAAACTACAGTCATGTGCTACCACGCCCAGCTAATTTTTTGATTTATTGTAGAGATGAGGTCTAGCCAAGTTGCCGAGGCTGGTCTTGAACCCCTGGGTTCAGGCAATCCTCTTACCTTGGCTTCCCAAAGTGCTGGGATTATAGAAGTGAGCCACTGCTTCCTGCTGTTGTAGCACTTTTTCTTCTAGGATGAGTTTGCAAACTTAATTGTCAGACTGTGTACACTGAGATCTGTAAATGACATCCAAGTTTTCAGTTAGTGTTTCTGTTTTCTGTCCCCACCTCTGATCAACTCTCCCTAAGTCCAGAGTCCCTTCAGCATCTTTGTTCTCAGTGACCTCTGTCAGCCTGTGACTTTCTCTGAGTCATCCATAAATAGTCTCATCTACCTTTCGAACTCTAGAAATTGGTTAAAACGTTTCATTTGTTGAGATGCTCCTTTAATTGTTATGAAATCATACTTATTCATTGTCGTTCTTCTGATTTAACATGATTTGGGAATAGGAATGTTATGAAAGCATAAACTTAGTCTTTCATTTTACCCTGGAAGTCATTTTTAATATGTTTAGGCCTTTGGCAAGGTTCGGTGGCTCATGCCTGTAACCCCAGCACTTTGGGAGGCCAAAGTGAGAAGATTGCTTGAGACCATGAGTTGGAAACCAGCTGGGCAACATAGCAAGACCTTGTCTCTACAGTAAAATAAAAAAATTAGCTGGGTGTGGTGGCACGTGTCTGTGGTCCCAGCTACTCAGGATTCTGAGGCAGAAGGATCACCTGAGCTCAGCAGGTCGAGGCTTCAGTATCTGTGATCGTGCCACTGCACTCCAGCCTGGGCGACAGAGTGAGACTCTGACTCAAAATAAATAAATAGAAAGAATATTTAGGCCTCTGCATTTGTATCATTCTTCCAGCTTCCAACCCAAAGAGTAGAGACCCAGAAAGAAGATCACTCCAATCCCCATGGCCAAATTTGAAGTGAAGTTTAAATTTCCAACCTTTTTAGCCCATGGGAGGGAAGAGGTCACAGAGCAACCAACTGGTACAAAACCTTTGCGACATGATGTCAGCAAGGAAGGTAGAAATGTGGAGACCCACTCACCTGGGGTGGACACAAAGATAAAAAGAATTTTGCTAGAACAGCTGTGGACAGCATGCAGGACTGTGTGCCACCAGCAAGGGCCGAGATGCCGGGGTCGACAACCTCTTGTGTGCTTGCACAGCAAACCCAAGTGAGTGCTCAATGAAAACATCGGAAAAAGCCCTGAAAAGTGGCTGTGTGGTGTAGACGTGGGAGAAGGGAAAGCAATTATGCAGGAGGGGCAAGAAACTCCACGTGGGCCCTCTTCCCTACTGAATGAAAAACCTTACTCTTTGGAAATAAAGGGCAGCCAAGAACGGTAGTTCTTGGGGCATTGGTGAACACTCATTGCAGCCAGGAAAGTGATCAGGGTTAAACAACCAAGAAACGAAAGCGATTTCTTGGAAAGCAGTCGGATTATGCATTGGACCCCCAGCTACAGGCAGGGTAGGAGCGTCAAGACCAAGAAGGCTCGATCCCTGGCCCCAGGGACATGATGGCTGATCAATACAAGGCTTAACTACAAATGAGAGAATGTGCCCCTCTGACCACACCACATCATTAAACAGGAAGTGTCAGGTGACAAGGAATTGCAGAATACTGCCAAGAGAAGGACAGGAAACATAAAGACTCTTTGAGACTGACTACAAAGGAGAGCCTAGGACCCAGTATTAGAGAGGCATTGCTCTGGAAATCCAATCCCACTCTTTTTTTTAATTGTTTTTTTTTTTTTTTTTTTTTTTTGAGTTGGAGTCTCACTCTGTCGCCCAGACTGGAGCGCAGTGGCCGCTCCCGGCCACCGCAGCCTCGACCCGCTGGGCTCCGGCGATCCTTCCGCCTCAGCCTTCCAAGTAGCTGGAACTACAGGTGCGAGCTGCCACGCCCGGCTGATTTTTTGATTTATTGTAGAGATGAGGTCTCGCTTGCCCAGGCGGGTCTTGAACCCGCGGGCTCAGGCAATCCACTCACCTCAGCCTCCCAAAGGCGCGGGATTACAGGCTGAGCCACCGAGCCAGGCTTGTTTTTTTTTTTTTTTTTAGATAGGGTCTCGCTCTGTCACCCAGGTTGGAGTGCAGTGGCCTTATCACAGCTCACTGCAGCCTTGAACTCCTGGCTTCAAACAATCCTCCTGCCTCAGCCTCACGAGTAACTGGAACTGCAGACATGCACCACCATGCCTGGATAATTTTTTGATTTTTTTTTTGGTAGAGAAGAGGTCTTGTTATGTTGTCCAGGTTGGTCTCAAACTCCTGGGCTCAAGCAATCTTCCCACCTCAGTCTCCCAAGTAGCTGGAACTATAAGCATGCAATTCCATGCCTGGCTAGTTTTTTTATTTTTTGTAGGGATGAGGTCTCGTTATGTTGCCCAGGCTGTATAGTTTTAATTCTAATAACAAAGTGGACACTGGTTGAAGGAAATGCTCTGTAATTGACTTCCGCATACCCCTGATGATGAAATAATTGGTTAGTTTAGAAGCTGGACTGCTACGTATGATAATAAGAAGTCTTGGGGCTGGACATGGTGGCTGATACCTGTAATCCCACCGCTTTGGGAGGCTGAGATGAGAGGATTGCTTGAGCTCAGGAATTCGACACCAGCCAGGACAACATAGCAAGACCTCATCTCTACAAAAAAAAAAAAGTGAGCTAGGCATGGTGGTTTGTGCCTGTAGTCTTAGCTGCTCAGGAGGCTGAGGTAGAAGGATCACCTGAGCCTGGGAGGTTGAGTCTGCAGTTAGCCATGATGGTGCTACTGTACTCCAGCATGAGGAACAAAGCAAGGAGATCCCCAACTCAAAAAAAAAAAAAAAGTCTTGGCAATTAACTAGCGTGTGCATGTTGTACGGTCCCCGTTGCCAGAAGGTTCCCTGAATCTTGCCTTACCAGTGACTTGTCCAGGACATGCGGCTTATTGGAAGGAAGTGCAGTCCTCTGCTGTTTCTCACTCCCAGTATGGGAACTTTCCTTGTCTTCCACGAGCTACGTCTTACATTTTCCTTTATTTTGTGTTCTTACGTAGTCACCTTTCTTTGCCAGCTCCTGACCATGGACCAGATGCTCTGTGCCTCAGTAAGCAAGCAATGGGACCACAAATTCTTCTTATGCGATGTCACACCATACCTACTCCATATAAGAGAAAACTGGGAACAAGGTGGGTTTTGACTGTTTTCATTCTATTGACATCTCTTGGGCTTAGCAACTTTGTTTGTCCAGAACATTCTGTGGAGTGTGAGCAGCTGTTTTTATCTCCTTTTACAAAATACTAATATGTGGTTGAATTTTTGCTCAGTCCTGACCCAGTGCCATATCAGGAGATTCCTAAAGACATCCAAGAAAATCTCAATCTTCCAAAAGCATTCCAAAGAAAATGAGGTGGTCTGTTTTTTATTTCATGCATTAGTGGAGCTAAAACTTCAGAAAGTCTTGTCATGAGATGTTGGAGAATGAAACATACATAGCCTGGATGAGCCACAGTATTATGCTATTAAACATATGTGTGTGTGCATGCATGCATGCATGCATGCATGCACACACATTTAATTTAATCCACAAGAGTTAACACAATTTATACTTTTACCAACTAGCATCCTGTGAGCTGGGCTTAAAATCAAAACAACCACCATAACAACGGCTACTGTTTATTAAGCATTTACCATATGCTAAGAACTTTATGACTAGTAGCTTGCTACCCTCATAATGATCTATGAGGCCATCATTATTTTTAGCTCCATTTTACAGGTGAAGAAATTGAGGTTTACAGTGATGATGTAACATGCCAACAGTCCTGGTAGAACTAGGGTTTGAACCCAAGCCTGTCTAGGTTTGACACCCCATTCTTGACACTGTCCAGAAGGTTATCCTCCTGTGGCCCCTGTACTCAGAATTCTAAGCTCCCTCTGTTAGCCGCACCCGAGTTGTTCCATGTCTAATAATGTTGTCACTATGTTGTCCAAGCTGGTCTCAAACTCCTGGGCTCAAGTGGTACTCCTGCCTGGGACTCCCAAAGTGCTGGGATTACAGGTGTGAGCCACGGTGCCCAGTCCCAGTCATTTCTAATATACATTTCCCACCCATGTGGTGAAAACACAACGTGCATTTTGTGACTGTGAGAAGCAGTTTCGTTTCAGATGTAAAGGGACATCAGAAGGCGGTTCTGTCTTTAGCCAGTGAGATCCTGGCACGCACACCACCCAAGGCCTTTCCCATTTCCAACTGGCCATCACTAACTTGCCACCCTGCAAGTTCCTTCATTAAATCTTAAAGAGCTAAGAAACCAGTGAAATTACTGGAAAATATATAAGAGGGCAGGTGGACATGTTTATTGCTATTTTAAGATGCTTTATTGAATTCACACAGAGGAATATTTTATTTATGAATTTAATATAAATGCCATGTTATATGCAAATATTCATGAAACTTATGAACAAAACATTAACACTACTCAAGTTCCACATGGTTTAATTTTACAAGTATCCCCTGGGTTCCATAGGAAGAATTTCAGCATAACATAATTATTTTCAGTTCAATGCAAAAATATATTGACTGGGCTTCTACCATGTGCTCGGCACTGAATTGACAAGAATAAGTTAGGTGTATACCTGTTTTATTCCTTCTCAAGCTACACATACATGGTCCTATCTTTCTCTCTCCTTCCTTCCCTCTTTTCCTCCCTCCCTCTCTCCCTCCTCCTTCCTTCCTTCTTTCTTTTCTTTTCTTTTTTTTTCTTTCCTTCCTTTCTTTCTTTCTTTCTTTTTTTGAATCAAGGTCTTACTCTGTCACTCAGACTGGAGTGCAGTGGTGCACAATCACGGCTGAATACAGCCTTGACCTTTTGGGCTCAGGTGATCCTCTTGCCTCAGCCTTCTGAGTGGCTAGGACTACAGGCACGTGCCATCATGCTTGGCTAATTAAAAAACAAAATTTTTTTTAGAGACAGGGTCTTACATTGCCCAGACTGGTCTTGAGCTCCAGGTTTCAAGCGATCCTCCCACCTTAGCTTCCCAGTGCTGGGATTACAGGTGTGTGTGCCTCCATGCCCAGCCAGTCCTTACTTATATGAATTGAAAGTCTGTATGTAATTCTGAATTTTAATAATTCCTCGGCCTAAAGTTAAGCAAATGGGCTAAGGACCCTTATGTACTTGGTGTTATTCTAGAGCAGAGATTGTAAACAGGAAACCTGACGGCTGATAGGCATTCCTAACTGAGCACAGCACTGATTCCTGATGGGCTTAGACTTAGCCTCAGAACCCTTCTCAACACAGCAATTCAGTCATTCATTAATGGAGACTGTGTGTGAGTTGCCACCCCTCCAAGGTTTTTCACTAAATATGTAAAATGCCGCCCACTTAGAAAGGCTGCTATGGAGGTATCACAAACATCCAGTGTTCATTTCGCAAAGACTTACTGAGCGATGTGATAGCTCACGTGACAAAGTTCTTGCCATGTGCCAGACACGGTGCCACAGGCTTTCCTGGCATTATTATTTAATCCTCATGAAAACTCCATGAGGTCAAAGTGGATGTTGTAGACCACTGTTGTAGATAGTTCTAGATTCATTTTGTTTTGTTTTTGGTCCTGCTCATCACTCCTTCTCCCTCGACCCTTCCAAGAACTACAAGGGGAAAACCCCCAAAACCAGAATTACTTTGGAGAACGGGCCTCTTAGAGTATTCTCAGATTTGTTCCTCTGGATCAAACCATCAACAAAAGTTTCTAACTGGAAGTTTTTAGAAGGTTGTGTTACGATTTGTGGAAGAAACGTCCCGAGTTGTGGCCAACAGGTGACTGGTTCTTCCACCACAACAATATATCTGCCCATACCATGCTGAATGTTCAGCAGTTTTTTACCAAAAATGACATGACTCCCATGTTCCACCCTCCTTATTCACCCAATCTCCCCTTAAGTAACTTTTTTTTGTTGTTTGTTTCCCCAAATGAAAAAAGTCCTCAAAGGGAAACGTTTTGCCACTGTGGAAGAGGTGAAACACAAAATGGCAGAAGCACTGAAAGGCATCAAAATGGACGAGTTCAAAAACTGTTCTGAGCAGTGGAAAAAGTGTCTCGATAGGTGTATTTCATCAAATGGAGAGTACTTTGAAGGGGATTGAAGCATAAAAATGTAAGAATAAATATGCAATTCTTTATAAATAAATTCTGGGTTTTTTTGGCATCCCTTCTGGTATATGTCTGCTACTAGGTGGAATTGATCCCATTCTTAACTCATCAGTAGGCACATGAACCAAGTTTTGCCAAGAAAAATATGCATCCTCCTGACCACAGCAATTGATTTAAGGTTGGGCTGAGACTTGAGCTGGACCCATCAAAGGCAACAAGAGCCATGATGGGACTTTTGCTGGGATTCTTGGCCAGGAGGCACTTCTTTCCATTGGGCTTGTTAAAGCTGTTTGGATGGAAGCTTGGAGCTGTTGTGGCCTGACTGAGCCTGTGGCCACCCAAAGAAAAGCAGAACTCCTGGAGAAATAGCTTCTGGGGCCAGAGTTGGAGAACTTCAAACTGACTACCTCTGAAGCGGGTTCTTCAACTTCCTACCTCTGCCGTTGCAGTTATGGTAGCTAATAAGCCCTAGTGCATGTGCATTTAATAAGTCACTTTGATTTTGGTTTCCTGTTTTACAAACAAAAGACTAACCCAATCTCATGTTACATGTAAAGACTCTTGAATTCATAGGGGGAGAAAATCTGCTCAAGGTGAGGTAACTTGCTGATGGTAGAAGAGACTTAGACTTATACTTCAAAGTCCGTGCCTTTAACCACCATGCTATTCTATTCACACATGGTGGCGGAATTCTCTCTCAGGACTCAAGACCAAAGAGTAAGGCATCAAAGTGTAGATCAGATACTAACCTGGCAGAGGGGATACTATGATCACCTAGGTGATTCTCCCAGAACAAGGATCCTCCACCCAACTCCAGACTTGTTGACTGCGATTTCCCCAATTTGGGAAACTCGACTGCAGAATTTGTGCTCATTGGAGGACTGCGCATGTGAACCTGGCCCAAGACAGATGTGGGCCCACTCCAGTCCAATATCGGGCTTCCTCATCCTCTTTGTCAAGTCGTAACACTGCCTCATCCTCACCATCCCCACCCATCTTTTCCTTTCCCTTCCACTCAAAAGTATGAGCTCCTCTCAAGTCCATTCTCTCTCTCTTTCTCTCTCTGGTTTTCTCTCTATCTCTCTTGTTAAACCCCCCACCAATATTTAGGGAAAAAACTGTAGTTTGGTGTAAAATGCTAGTATTAGTGCAGTGTTCGAAGACTAAACTGAGATGGGAGATTTTAGCTGCAACATTCAAAACTGACCATAGTACACACTAACACAAGGGTGGGGTTGGCAGATGCTGGACATTGCTGAGGGAGGAAGGGAGGGAGGAGGGAGGGGGCACCTGACAACACACTGGGTGCCCAGTCCACTATGGGGTGGGGAGAGGGCCAGCTGGAAGCCCAAACTTTACCTGCATGCAACCCACTTATGTAGTAAATCTCCATTTGTACCCTACAACTTTAAAATTTAAAAAAAAATTTTTTTAATCAGATGTCAGGCAAACTATGGTACAGTCAAATCCATCAATAGTGGATTTGGGGACAGAGGTGTAAATAAAGTTAAGTTTTTGTACATAAATATAAAAAAGAATTAGCTAACATTTACCCTTGATAGATACCATTAAAAAAGTGAAAAACAACCAAGTGAAGGGAGCTGGGGCCAGGAAGATGTCACTGAGTAGACCTCCAGGGCCTGTGTACAGAGCTTGTCACACTATAGGAGGGGAACGTATATATTTCCATCTTGGATGTGAATTCCTTTTCTATATCTCAAGCTGAGGAGGAGGGAGGATAGCTCTTTCTCAGCTGTTTACAACTCTGTACCCTGTCTGCTACACAGAGGGTAAACAAACATAATTATAGTGGTTCCCTTTCCATTAAAGCCATGTGGAATAACCTAGAGATTAATATAGATTTTTCTAATTCTAAAACAAATGTATGTATTGAGGATACTTTTGAAATTTTAGAAAAGTATAACCAAGAGGAAAGATTGCCCACAATTTTAACAGAGACAACCACTGTAAGTCTTGTCATTTATTTTCTTCCACACTTTTATCATCATCATCATAATGAAATATTTCAAACATTAAAAACAATACAAGGACAATATAATAAACTCTCACAAATTCACCAGCCTTATGTAGGTCATTTTAACATCTGGTCAGATTTATTTTGAGTTCCTACTTTTTGTTTTTTTTAAGAAATAAAACACTCCGGGCGTGGTAGCTCATGCCTGTAATGCCAGCACTTTGGGAGGCAGAGACAAGAAGATTGCCTGAGCCCAAGGGTTTGAGACCAGCCTGGGCAACTTGGTGAGAACTCATTTCTACAATAAGTAATAATAATAATAATAATAATAAACAAAAAAAGAAATAAAACACATAGAGTTGAAGCTACTTCTCCCACTCTCTCCAAGGATACTCATTTGTCTAAAGTTGATGTACATGGCCCTAAGGATGGGGACAGCAGACGCTGGGGGCTCCTGAGTGGGAGAGGGGGAGGGGGCTAGGGTTGAAAAGACACCCATTGGGTACCACGCCTGACTACCTGGGAGGTGGGCTCACTAGAAGCCCAAAGCTCACCATCACACAATATTCCCATGTAACAGACTTGCACGTGTACCCCTTGAATCCAAAATAAATTTTTAAAAAGTTTACATGTATCCATCCTATTCATGGTTTGATTATATCCATGACAATATATAGGTACAGTATTTTAAAATATACATACATTAAATCTCAGCTTTTTGTTTAGCAAATTGTCCAGTTCATTCAACAATGTGTTCAAGATTTATTCATGTTTATACAAATAAATCAGATTCATTAATTTAAACTGCTGGTAATATCCCATTTTATTATTACCATTTATTCCTTCTCTTATTGTTGGATTCTTAGATTGTTTCCAATGTTCTGCCACATACACATGTGCAAGTGTTAGAGTTTCTATGAGGTATGTTCTAGAAATGAAATTGCTACGGCATAGGGCAGAACATCTTTAAGTCACCAGCCATTACCAATTTGCTCTTTAAAGCAGCCTATGAGAGTCCCCTTCTCTCACATTCTTGAAAACCCTTGGTATTTTCAGACTTTTAAACTTCTTTCTATCTCTGTAGTACATGATCTCATTTTTATTTTAACTTACCTAGTTACTAGTGAAGATGAGCATCTTTTCATTATGTTTACTTACTGTTTGGATTTCCTTTTCTGTAATTGCCTGTTCACAGTCTTTGCCCATTTTTATTTTGAGTGTTTACCTCATTTATAATGATCTGTAGCTCTTTCTAAATCTTAAGTATTAAACTCTTCAAGGTGTTGCTGATATCATTTCCCAGTCTTTGGTTTGTCATACCATTTGTTTGTGGTCACTTGTAGTATATTCAGTATTTCTATGCATATATTTATTTAATTACTCTATATACAATTTTGTGTCCTTATTTTTTATTTAATATTAAAATATAAATGCTTTCCCACATAGTGTTAATGATTACATAACATTGTACATCCCAAGAATCATACTTTGCCTATGCATCTCTTTTTGTTGAACATCTATGCTGTGACATGTCTGTGGTTTTATTGTTGGCATTTGCTTATTCTTTCTTATTATGAATAATTCCTTGTTGAACATCTCTTTGCGTGTGAAGTTTTGGAAGATGTTTCATGACTTTCTGAAGATATGTAGTTCCACGCAAGTTGAACTCCTGTATCAAAGGATATAAATATCCTTTGCCAAATTGCTTTTTGAAAGGCTATATCAATATGTATTTACTTTTGTGTCAGACAGGGCAAATCAGTCACAATAATCCCCAGTCTCTGGAGTAATACAGCAAAAGTTTATTTTCTACTTGCAACTAGTTTCAACACTCGTCACAAGGATGTCTCTGCTCATCCATGTCACAAAAAGAATTCAGGGAATCATGCCCTGGCTCTTAAAACTTTCTTCTGGAAGTGATTAATGTCACTTCTGCTCACATTTCCTTGGCCATAGCAAGTTATGTAACCATGCCCAGCTTCAAATGGCTCAGGGAAGTGAATCCTACTGTGTACTGAGAAGGAAAATCAGAATCATTGTAAACAGCCCAAGATTTCAGTGACAGAGATAGGAGGAAGTCCAGATGCACCATTTCTAAAACTTTCCAACAATTTTTTAAAGATGAAGAAAGGAGTCATGGTGAAAGAATGAAATGAGTTCCTTAAGTCAGATATAGTGGATCTGGGTCTCAGCAAAAGTCCTAGAAAAGAATAAATTGGTCTTTGCTACCTGCATTCTTTTGTTAGTGTTTTGTTTTGTAAAAATTGTTTGGGCATGGTGGCTCACTCCTGTAATCTAAGCACTTTGATATGCTGAGATGGGAAGATTGCTTGAACCCAGGGGTATGAGACTAGCCTGGACAACACGGTGATACCTCATCTCTACAAAAAAAACCCATAAAAATAAAAAATTAGCTGGGCATGGTGGCATGTACCTGTAGTCCAGTACAGGTACTCAGTAGGCTGAGGTGGATGGATCACCTGAGCCCAGGAGGTTGAGGCTGTTGTGAGCCATGATCTTGCCACTGTATTCCAGTCTGGATGACAGATGAGACTCTAACTAAAAAAAAAAAAATATATATATATATATATATATACATATATATATATATGTATATATATGTAACATATATTATATATATGTTATAGCAAAGTATATATATATGCTATCAGCACACAGGGAATTGGAAAAATAGTACACAGCATCCCATATACCCCTCATAAACTTCCTCCTGAGTGATATCTCATATAACTATGGTACAATGTCAAGATGAGGACATTGACATTGGTACAATACTGACCTTGTTCTGTTTTTACCATTTTACATGCACTCATTTATGTGTTTATATATGTGTGTGTATACATATAATTCTATGCAACTTTTTGTCAGTGTTGGGCAATTTATGTCATTTTATATTTATTTTTAGTTTTTTAGTTCCATGGGATGTGAACCTACATATAGGTTCATGTAACTACCTACATGATCAAGATGTAGAACTCTTCCATCACTGCAAGACAACTCATTCATGCTACCTCTCCAGATTTGCCTCCCAATCCCCATCCCATTCCTGTCCTGTGGCAACCACTAATCTGATCTCTATCCTGTAGTTTTATGTAATAGTTCAAGAATCTTGTCTAAATGAAGTTACATGGTATTTGATCTCTTGAAATTGACTTTTTTCCACTAATCAAAATGCCCTTAAAATTCATCTAGGTTGTTGAATGTATGAAGAGTTTGTTTCTTTTTATTGCTGACTAGTATTCCATGATATGGATGTTCCAGTTTGTTTGATCATTCACTTGTTGAAGGATGTTTGGGCTGTCTTCAGTTTTTGATGACTATCATAAGTAAAGCTGCTATGAACATCCATGTATGCAAGCTTTCAAGGCTGTATTCCCCGTACAAAACACTCAAGAATGCAGTTGCTGGTTTGTATGGTAACCACGTGTTTAGTTTTTTGTTGTTGTTGTTTTTAAGACAGGATCTCACTTTATCATCCAGCTGGAGTGCAGTAGTGCAATCTTGGCTCACTGCACCTTGAACTTCCAGGCTCAAGTGATCCTTCTGCCCCAGTCTCTCAAGTAACTAGGACTCTGGGAATGTGCCACCACACCTTACTAATTATTTTTATTTTTTTGTAGAGACAGGGTCTCCCTATGTTGCCTAGGCTAGTCTCGAACTCCTGGTTTCAAGCGATCCTCCCCCCTCGGCCTCCCAAAGTGCTGGGATTACAGGAGTGAGCCCCATTCTTGGCCTTCTTTAATGTTGTCTAAAATAACTTAACCATTTTTTCCCCTGAACTATGATATCTGAAAAAAACATAAAGGAGATGGGAAGAAGTGATCCAATGCAGAACAGATTTTCTGACGTTATTTCTGTCAAGAATTAATTGAAAGAGAAAACAAGCCCGGAGGCAGAGGGATGGACTCAGTGACTTCTTGAAGTCCTTGGCAACTGGATATGTCTAGGATTATGATTATGATTATGTTTATGTATTAACATTTATACTGGACCATTTTAGTTGATTAGCACAATGCAATTACTAAAAATATGCAGCCAAAAGTTCTGGGAAATCTCTACGTTGCTAGGAAAGGCTAGATATGATATCATTTCTGATTTTCAATAATTTAATTAAAACAAACAAGCATATTACCTCTATGTTATAATAGTTTCTTAGCATAGTTTACAATATGATAAAGAACCCAGTTTAATTACTTTAAAGTAAGGACACTGAGAGGTAGTAACCTTATGTTCTTTGCTAACTACTCATTGGACTCTTCTCTGTTCATAAAAGAAAGATATACTCTCTTAAAGTGAAGATACCCTAGATGACCTGAGGATGAGCGCCTGTCTTCTCTGTTCTCTTCTTTTAGTCTTGGGGTCACAGCCTCCCTCCAGCAAGGGGCAGACTCCAGTGAAGGCTGAGAGGGCAGTGGCCTGCCCATCTGTGGAGTGGATCACAACAGGGACCCCCCACGCAGGCAAAAGACTTTCTGTATTTTTGAAATGCTACCATTGGAGATGGGTTCTTCTTCGGAGGAAGATTTAATCCTTGTTAAAATGCAGATTACTCTAAGTCTTTGAACCCACTAATTATTAACAGCTACAAATGAATGAATATAATGTTCTGCATCCTTTCATCAGAGCAGTGATATTGAAAATATGGTCTGGGGAACCCCTGGAAGTCCTCAACATTCATTCTGGGGTCTACGAGGTTCAAACTATTCAATCATAATGCTAATACATTTCTTACCTTGTGCATGCTCACTCTCTTGAATGTACAGTGAAATCTAAAAGTTACATGATATGTGATATTGTAATAGTTTGGATACAGAAGCAGGTATGAAAATCCATCAGTCTTCTCTTTCTTTTTTTTTTAATAGAGACAAGAATCTTGCTATGTTGCCCAGGCTGGCCTCAAACTCCTGGGCTCAAGTGATCCTCCTGCCTTGGCCTCCCAAAGTACTGGGATTACAGGTGTAAGCCACCGCACCTGGCCTCAGCTGTCTTCCCTTAAGCCAAATATTTTTAAAATTTGCAAAAATGCAAAACAATGCCATACTTTTAATAATTTTTTTGTTTTGGAAAATATTTTCATCAAAAGTATACTACTTGTGTCAGCATTTTCTTTATTTTTGTTATTTTGGAAGTCCTAAGTAAATATTTAAAATTTTTTCCTCAGATTTGCTTTCTAATATGGCAAATATCATTGATACAACACACACAAAGAAACACTCTTTGAGGTCCTCACTTATTTTTAAGCGTGTAAAGGAATCCTGGGATCTCAAATGTCTGTTGTAGACAGTGTCAGAGTGGGAGGGAACTTAGAAAGTATTAGATCCTTTCATGTCATTTACAGGTTGAAAAGTGGTTGCCAAAGAGGTAAGATGACTTACCTGATGTTCAGGTTACCTATTGCTGTGCTATGCGTCACCCCAAAACTTTGTGGCTGAGAATTCAACAACCATTCATTTTGCTCTTGCATTTCAAATTTGGACTGAGCATGGAGGGGGTGACATCTCTGCTCCCCATGATGCCTGGGACTTCAGTGGGGGTGACTCAGACATCTGCACACTGGTGCCACCGGAATTTGCCAGATCTCTCTCTCTCTATCTCTCTCTCTGTCTCTCCCTCTCTCTCTCTGTCTCTTTCTCTGCCTCTCTTTCCCCTCCCTCCCCCCTCTGCCCCTCTTTTTCCCTCTCTCTCTTTCCTTCTCCCTCCATTTCCCTTTCCTCTCCCTCCCCCGCTCACTCTCTGGTCTAGTGGCTACTGGAGCTTCCTCATAGACAAGCAGGCCTAAAAGCTGGAGCGAAAGCAGCGAGACATCTCATGACCTGGCTCTGGAAACCCCACAGCTTCTACCACATCTTATTGGTAAACCAAGTCACTGAGACCAGCCCAAATTCAAGGGAAGAAATGTTAGGCTCCAAATAATTTGCGGTCATCTGAAATCTACCACAGCCTAGGTGCTAGAATTAGCATGAGAAGTACCAAAACGAGTATCCAGGTCTCTTGATTTTAGTGCGGATGACGACTTGACAGTAGCGTGTAGGAAAAGGATGCAAAGAGAGAACCAAAGCGTGGAGCCTTGTGTGAAGGAAGAACTTTTTCTGGGGTGGCGGCGGAGACTAAGAAGCATGTGAGTAACACGCGTACTCAAAAACCTGAAAAGGAGGCTGCTAAGGAGGAGGACAGAGGTCATGGACTCTGATACAGAAGAGAAATTAATTCTTGTTTACAGTGCTCAACTCTCCCCAACAGCCACCCTGCTGGTCATCTCTGTCTTTCCAACGGCCGGTTGGATCTGTGAACAGGCCTACGCCACTTCCGGGAGCTCTGGCTACTAGAAAGTCCCTCTACAGAGCAGAAGTCTGTTTCCCACTGACTTTTCCCTCAGTGGTTTCTGAGTTGTGCCATGATATTGCCTTGGAGTAATATTGCAAAAGGCTCCTACTTGCTTCTTACATGGGATCCTTAGCTATTCCAGCTTCACAGTCCCTGTGGGTCCTTGATTCCAGGCTTTTGACTCTTCATGATAGCTTCTTTATTAGTTAATTAAATTTTAGAGATGGGGTTTCACTCTGTTACCCAGGCTGAAGTGCAGAGGCTCAGGTGGTCCTCCTGCCTCAGCCTCCTGAATAGCTGGGACTACAGGCCCACACAACCACTCCTAGCTAATTTTTAAACTGTTTGTAGTGACAAGGTCTCACTCACTATGTTGCCCAGGCTGGAGTGCAGAGGCTCAAGTGGTCCTCCAACCTCAGCCTCCCAAAGTGTTGGGATTACAAGGTGAGTCAATGTGCCTTATCCAGTATAGCTTTTTAAATTTCTCTCCCAGCTGGGCTCAGTGGCTAAACCTGTAATCCCAGCACTTTGGGAGGCTGAGGTGAGTGGATTGCCTGAGCCTGCAGATTCGAGACCAACTCGGGCAACTTGGTGAGACCTCGTCTCCACAATAAATTTAAAAAAAAAAATTAGCCGGGCATGGTGGCATGTGCCTATAGTTCCGGCTACTTGGAAGGCTGAGGCTGAAGGATCACCAGAGCCCGGCAAGTCGACACTGGGGTGGCCGAGTGTACCACTGCACTCCAGCCTGGGTGACAGTGAGACTCCAACTCAAAAAATAAAATAAAATAATAAAATAAATTTCCCTCCTTCTCTGGTCACTCTCCTCTAAACTATCATAATTTGTCAATTGCTCTTTCAAACTATTCACCAAGAGGGAAGTGAGCAGCGACTGTTGGCCAACACACCCGCTACATCCTCTGTCCTTGTCACTATTTATGCACATTAATAACATTACACAGATCTCAACTCCACCATCTTTTTCATGTGTGTTCTACTAACCATGCTGCTCCCTTGCAGTTTGTGCGTGTCTGTGAGGGCTTGTTTGTTTGCTTAGTTTTTCACTGAGCTTTGGAAATTCACTCTCGTCCCTGGAAATTTTATCTCAATAAATCCAAACTGTCAATATCTTTTTGAATCCAGACTCTGTCACTCAAACTACTCACTATCCCATTTAGTTTCATATAATCTGCAGATTGGTTAAGTATTTATTCTATACTTTTGCCCAAATCGGTTATAAAAATGTTGAACCAGAGCCCCGTGCCACTCCAAAGGAGACCATTTCTGTGCTAACATCAGTCGACTAATCCACATTCTCTGGGTTCATTTATTCACCTAACTGTTGTTAATTCATTTAATGGGACTACGGATTTCTCCATCTTGTCCACAATGATATCGTGATCGACCTGGACAAATGCCTTGCTGAAGTCCAGATACATTATGTCTCTTGCATTTGGCTGTTCTCTAAATCCACTAACCCTGTCAAAGGAAATGAAACAAATCTGACTCTTCTTCAAACACGTCATGATGCTGATGACGCTGAGACTTCGCTCATGTCCTTTTCTCTACCCAGAACCTTCCATTCCACCTTGTCCACCTGACTGTTTCTGTTACTCAGCTGTTACCTCTTCCTCAGAGCTTTGGTCCTTGACTCCAGGCATAATTATTTCATGCCTGGTTCATTTCCCCTGGCATCCTGGCCCCAGTGTTTGTTTATGCCTGGTCTCCTCTCCCTCATATCAAACGAAGCATGTACTATTTAAGAAACATTTGAGGACTCTAGCTCAACTAGACACTGGTGCCCTCTGACAGTTACTTTACAAATCATTAAGTCCCACATCCAATCTAGCACCCACTGTGTGGTTACTAAATACAATCCCCAATAAAAGGAAACAGAACCCCTCCACCAAGGGCTGATGCCAGGTCTAGGCAAAGCCAAAAACACGAGCCGGGAACATCTAGGCTCGAGCCAGCAAGGAAGCTACCAAAGACCACAAGGGACTGTCACAAGAAGTGAGATGCCAGATTAAAGAGGTTTTCACTGGTCAAAACTTGGATAATTTGGGTATCAATAAAAATAATTACTAGCCGGGCTTGGTGGCTCAGCCTGTAATCCCGCACTTTGGGAGGCTGAGGTAAGTGGATTGCCTGAGCCCGCGGGTTCGAGACCCGCCTGGGCAACTTGGCGAGACCTCATCTCTACAATAAATCAAAAAATCAGCTGGGCGTGGT
>CAUYQG010061721.1:0-36428 GCA_963574415.1 Tarsius wallacei | reverse complement strand
AGTATATATGATATGAATGCACATATATGTATATCTATTATTATGTATACATATGCATACAAAGAGAGATACACAGGAATAAATGATGATGATAATAAAAATGATAGATAGATATAGATAGATAGATAGATAGATAGATAGATAGATAGATAGATAGATAGAAATACTGCATACATGTAAAAAGGAAGGGGCAAAACATTCATTTGCATAAAGATAGACAGGTTCTTCTCCTGTCCTATCAATCTGTGATATGCTATATCCTAAAGACACGTTCCACCCCCACCTCATCAATGATTATTGTCATCATGAATTATTCTTGTATTGGTTAGTCAATTCCTCTCTTCACTGGCTTTACTAAAGAACTCTCTCTGCAATTTCAGCTGCATTTCTTCCTTACCACTGCTTCGCATATCCTCTTTGTTTCTCTGGGTCTCCAGTTTCATCCTTTCCCCCTCTCTTCTTAATCCATCATTCTTTGTGAGACACTGTTGGCTGAGCACTGCACAATAGGCCTTGTCTCACCCTATTTACTATGCCCATTAAATCTATTAGTCTCACTACACCATCAGCTTTTAAAAGTGCCCCTTTCACAAGCCCCCTTCTTACCTGTTCTAATGACATTGTTCCCTCTGCTACTGCCCTTTGAACACTCATGTCATTAAGCTCCAATTTCACTTTGCTTTTGATAATGACAAGATGGCTGCCCTCTATAATCTTACTCCAGAGCCTAACAGAGAGTACCTTTACAGCAGCAGCCACAAGAGATATCTATTGATGTCTTCCTTTGCCTCTCCTTCCCTCAAGGTCCCAGAGCTGCTGTTAGTGTGATTCTGTTCCCACCATGAGTGGCCCATTCCCCACAGCAAGACCCATGTCATTTGTCCACAGCCTAAGCTAGCTCACACAGGCTGTTTTAATTGGTCATTCCCATTTACACTGGAAGGTGACAAATGACTTTCAGCCCTTCCCTCTTCCCCTTTCCTCCTACTAAGCATTCTGCTCAGATGTTTAACTCCTATTCATTTCCTCAAATATTTACTTATGAGTGTATTTTAACTGCCAGGCTCTGAGCTAGGTGTTAGGAAGACAAGATAAATGAGACCTAGTCCCTTCTACAAGGAGATTCCCATCTGGGTGCAGGGGAGGGGGAAGACAGACCTGCCAAACAACGATTACGAAACAACGGGCTAATTGCTTTATCCAGGCCAGAAGGAATCCAATCACACTGACTACTGTTTTGTTGCTATACTAAAAATAAGGGAAAGTTATGTCAAAACAGACTGCACTAAAATAAAAATGGACCTTGGTTCAAAACCTGGTTCAGTCAAAAATTTGAATAACTGGAGGCAAGCCACTTGCAGCCTCAACACAGCCTCAAGGTCTTCAGCTCTGAAGGCATATAACAATACCTGAAGAGGTAGATAGCCCAGCACCTGACAGAATGTTAATTGAGCATCCACATATTTCTCACATTTTTCTGAAACTTCCTGATTTTTGAGGCCTGGTATCTTTCAATGAAAGTGTTTTCCCTAGTAACATACAACTGGTCATTTTTCTAGGAGGGTAGGTGTGTTTGAATAAATGTGTGAGATGGATCTGCTTTAACTCCACCTAGGTTGAGGCAGCTCAATTAATTCATCATTAGTACCTTCCCATGGAGACAGGGTGCCCATCAGATTTGGGGCATGGGGAAATTAGAGTCTCTGCTGGGAATTTATTCATGCCTTAAAGGGGAGCTGGCTTTATTACCGTTGACAGTCTCTACTCAAGGGGAGCCTGAGACTTGAACTGCAAAGGTGTTCCAGGTCAGGAAAGAGTCATATTCACAGACTTTTCATGGAAGGCTCACGTCAACTATCTGAGCAGCAAAGGCCTTAAACCCATCTCCTGTTGCATTTCATTGTGACAGAAGACGCCCCCCCCCCACCTGTACCCCAAGGGAAGGGACTATTGCAAAAATCCTTTCCATGTCTTACCATGCACAGTATCAATTGAAGGGCAGTGAAAAATGATTATTGAGCCATGTACAGACCACCCCAGCATTTTAAATTACAGATTATACAAGAAAAATATAACTTCTTTTGTTTTGCCTGTACTCAAGATAATCTTATCAGAATGTCAGGAAAGAATAATACTGTAGTTAAAAGAATATTCAGTGCCCCTTCAGGCACTTTTTCAGAATTCAGAGTGTTGGCACATATTTAAAAACCAAATTCATAAGAAATGCATAACTTAGAGAGCTCAGTTGCTAAATTAGCAGAGGCCAAGGAAAGAATGAGTCAGGAAAATGCTTCCCCAGAATGCAACCTAGCCTTTAGACCCAACTTTTTCAACTCTTGTCAATGCGCTGGAGTTTGGTGTTGATGTTAAAATCATCCGGCAACTTGTAACTCAACTATATACCGTTAGACATAAGCTACAAGTGTCTATTTTTACACACTAGCAGCAATTCCCTTAGGAGCCCCAAACTTCCTTTCAGCCAACTCTTCTGTCATCCCTGAGAACATTCCCTCCTATGGATGTTCCATTCTCTTGTTGGATGACTTTTAAAAGTTGCCTTCCAGTTCCTAATTGCCTCAAGCAGCTGCCTAATGCAGCTTCCAGGCTCAAAACACTATGGAGTATTCATTTTCACACTATCACTGACTGATATAGAGACAGGGATTGCTTCTGTGCCTGTCAGGAAAACAACAGTTGTCATATTCATTGGCCTCCCAGGAAACTAGGATGCCCTGCCATTGTGCACAGGATTTTTCCTAGGGGACTCTGGCCGATGATGAACCACCAGGTGTACCAAAGAGGAATGGCTTTATTCTGCCCTCTGTTCTCCTTGGCAGGGTGACATCATTTGTTCAAGTACCATCATCAACAAGGTCTATATATACACTGCCTATAGAAAACATTTTATATGCCAACAGCAGTTATGATAAACCCCATTAGCACAACACTGACTCAACATAACATTAACACAATATTAACTCTAGGTAACACAGTGCCAGCTCGAGGCCATGTCTTACTTATTTTAGAAAATACCCAGTTACAAAATGCACTCGATAAAGACTTATGGATTAATTGACTCCTTGACTGGTCTATCTATTGAGTACTGTACTCTGAAGTTCACATTTTGATATAAGTGGGTGGAATTTTCACAGTAATGGCATCTGCTGCCAGGGCATTTCACCTGCCCACATTTTACAGAAAAGAAGGTACTGTCACTGAGGCTCCTTTGTTTTCCATAAAGAATAAAAAAGCTGCCATAAAAAATTATTAAGAGAGAAAAGAGAAGATGTTTGACTTTCATCATTAAAGAAAAATCAACATTTGCATGTATTGTTGGTGGAAGTTTATAGCTAAGTACCATTTAATTTGAGACTATTTTCAAAGAATGGCCAACAATTAATCACTAGTGTTTCAAATTCACTTTTTAACTGTCTCTTCCTTTCTTTTCATCATTGGTTTCAGAAAATAATCTAGTTTCAGTGGAAAATATTGAAAGAACAGAGATCTTTAATGAGAATAAACCTGCAAAATTGGTTTTCCCTATTCGGGAAAATAAGAACTCTGATTAGTACCATTTCTCCCTTAAGGTATCTATTAGGGCTTTCCAGCATTGGGTTCTCCCAACACTGTGTTCACTTTGCCTGGTCATTTGGGAGTAACTTCCACTTTGTGAACTTTTCCAGCAAGTGAAGAGGCCCAAAGTAGCCTGTCTTTCCTTGGAAATAGTTAATATATAGTAAGAGTTTGGTACTCAAACACAAGACTCCAATTATGTTTTCTAAAGGCCTTTAGTCATGATAGAATTGGCTCTTGCTGGGACTCGGAAATCAATAAGCCAAAATAAAGTCCTCAGAAGCTAAAGTTTTTTCTCTGACCTTCTCCTGCCCTCCTGTCTCTCAATCCCATTCTTCCCTGAAGTTGGCCATAGAAAGCAGAAACCCTTTTCCCCAAGGCAGGTCATAGAAACCACAGCCCCTTTACCCCAAAGCTAGCCATAAAACCTAAAAATATTACTCCAATATTTCCATATAGTTTATCCAATCTCTGAAGTTCTCTTTTTATTTTTAGACTTTTTCATTCTTTATCCACATATATATCCTCTTCTCCATATCTTACCTGGTTCCTCCAGTGAGGACATAGAAAATGATGTTTTGGAATTTTTTGTTACTGTTTATTGAACATTCATACTGAATATGTTCACCAATATTCAAGATTTTCTATGGCCCATGGTTAGATCGCATTTCCCTGCCCCCTTGAAATTGAGTAGAGTCATGTGATTTGTTTTGCCAATGAAATGGGAGCAAAAATAATGTGTTTTGCTTTAAAGCAACACACATAAAGAGAGGGCAATTTTTGCAGGCTTCCTTCTTACTACCAATGTGATCAGCAAATCGCCAGACATTGGCGACTCCAACAGCATGGCTCTGGATTAAACAAAACCCCAGCTGACCATAGTGGGCAAGTATCAAGAGTAGTAAAGAAAACTTTGTTGTTTTGAGCCACTAAGACTTGGGAGTTCTCACTGCGGTATAAACTGGCCTAGGCTGACTAACACATTGTTGTTAATATTGATTCTGACTAGTTTAAGGCTGTCAGATACTGTTGCTTACAGTGCAGTTTTGTAAAGCATAAAATTTCTAACATTTAAATTAATAGATGGGTTTTTCAAAAAGGGTGCTGTTCACAAAGAGTTTTTATAATTGTCTGCTGGGCATGGAGTTCCTCAGTTGCACTTTCATCTAAACAAAATTTTCTGTATATTTATAGCACACTGGTTCTGAGAGAAAATGTTGATTAGAAAAAAAATAGAAAAATATTTTTGCCTTCATCATAGATATTCTTCAGGGACTCCTATTACTGAGTAATTTTTATGAGTATATCACAGCTGAACCCTTGCCAGAAATAGGTGCTAGCAAAATAAAATTATTGTTGTCATGATTATTTTATCATCCCCAATACCTTGCAGCTAAGGTCTCAATGATTTTCAACATCAAATAGAATTTAGCCAATTCAAAGCAGGTTTATAAACTAATAAGCCTGTGAAGTTGAATCTGTAGAAATAACAGATTGATCTCAAAATATTTTTAGATGAATATTTTTAAGTGAAGAAAATAATTAAATACTGAAGAATGTAGCTATAAACAAATGCTATTTAACCTTTCCTGAACAAAGCCTTGTCCAGCTATTGGCATCTTTAAGGCAGTAATAATCACTAATTCAACCTCTACTCCAGCCCTATATGCTGGAGACATTCTGGCCGAGGTTTAATAATTGTCATTCCTTAATCTGGCAAAAACCTTCTCCTGAACTTGAAGTTCTGGCCAACAGAAGAAACCCCAAGAACAGAAACGTTGTCATTCTTTAATCCAGATGAATGGACAACAGAGAACCTCAATTAGAAATAGTCCACTGGGTTATTTCTAAACCACATCTGTGAAAAGCAAAGTGACTCCACAAGGATAGATCTGAACAGAAAAGGAAGCACTGTGTTAATTTCTTCACTGTTTTTCCATGTCAGACCATGTGAGTGAACATATGAACCATGTATTTGAACAGGTTTAGAATTTAAGACAGCCTGTTATTGTCACACAGTAATTCCAGTATAAAATAAACATTAATTCCATTACAAAATAAAATTCATATACATTGTTTCTTAACAAGTCATTTTTCCTTTATTTGTAATAGTCAAAGGACTTCTTTTTTTTAATCTCCCTTTTTCTACTGTTGTTTTTATGTCTATAAATCATTTGTCATAAAAAGCAGCTGTCCCCATAAAATTCTTCACTCCCTCATAATCATGACTTGACTCAAAATAACTTTAGTAAACTGGCATACATAGCAATGTTAGTTATAAGGAATAAATAGAAAATGAATGTATAATAATCTCATTTAGTTTTAATAATAAAAAAATTGCATAGACCCATAAACCAGAGGAAAGAATAACTTAGTCTTTAACTATGTCAAACATTGTTTACTATTTCTCAGTTGTTTTCTGTAGAGAAATACTTTTTTTAATGTTCCAGAGTCCATTTTCTATACATGTATTAGATTTTTTTGAAATTATTAAAATGTGCACTTAAAATAGTACCTTCAACATAATCTTTCTGGTTGCAAAATCCTTAGACAAATTCACTTTATATGCAGCTCATGAGTTAATAAAATAACTGGAAAGTGGTATACATTTGCTTCATTTTTAACCTTAAATAATAAGCCTTCAATTTATCAAAAGACCAAAATGTATTCTTATTTAAAACTAGTTAATTCACTTTTCTGGTTAAGTTAAATAAAATAAAATATTCCTTATTGTTTTAAGTCTTATTATGAAGTAATTTCCCCATATTTTCTTTGTTTTTATTTTTATAATGAATTTTATAAAATGAATTAACATCTTTCTTTGTAGTCAATACATGTTATTGTACATAATTGATACTTCCTTTTTAAAATGTAGGATCTTTCAGGGCTTCAAGATAGCATATTCCATATCAATATATAAGGAGAGCCCAAAAAAACCCAGAATTATCTTTTGGAGGGTGGGCCCCTTGTAGTATAGGCTTCCCCTGCCAGGTAAGTGTTCTAAGAATCCACCAGCATCAGTGTACCAGCTAGCATTGTTGTGAGAGGCTGCGTTCAACTTCAGTGAATATTTTTGTGGCAAACAAGTGACTGGTTCTTCCACCATGACAAAGCACCTGCCCACACCATGCTGATTGCTCAGCAGTTTTTGACCAAAGATGGCATAACCCCCATGCTCTACTCTCCCTATTCACTCAATCCTGCCCAAGCAACTTTTTTTTGTTTCCATGGATTTAAAAAGTCCTCAAAGAGAAAAATGGTGCTGATGTAGACGAGGTGGAACAAAAATTCAGAAGCACTAAAAGGCATCAAAATTGACAAGTTAAAAAACTGTTTTGAGCCGTGGAAAATGTGTCTTGAAAGATGTATAGCATCAAACAGAGTACTTTGAAAATGACTGAAGTTTAAACATGTGAGAATAAATACACAATTTTTAATAAATAAATTCTGGGGTTTTGGGGGTCCCCTCTCATAGGTGACAGGATAAAGCAAAGTCTTAGCCTGTAGTTCCGGCTACTTGGAAGGCTGAGGTGGAAGGATCACCCGAGCCCAGTGGGTCGAGGCTGCAGTGGCCGGGAGTGGCCACTGCACTCCAGTCTGGGCGACAGAGTGAGACTCCAACTCAAAAAAAAAACAAAAAAAAGATTCTAGAATATATGCAATCTAAAAAAATTCCTCTGGTGATTCTGTGGTTTATTGCTTTAGAAACTCCTTTAATAAAACAGTGCTGACTTTTAACTAGCATTTGCCAATCGAATTATTTTCTTCTTTCTCCTAAAAACTATGTGCAGCTTAAAAAACTCAAGTTAATTTAAGGACTTGATCCATTGAGCTTTTCTTAGTTAAGGCCTTAACTGCATGACTAGCTCTGCTTCCCTGTCTATACAGACAAACATACCTTCTTTGTCTTCCACCAAATTAAAAACCGGGTCTGGTGAGTTGACACTACCAAACACTCTGCCTTGTAGCTAATCGGCTTTGCTGTAGCCAACCAGGATAAAACAGCAGCCAATGTACCAAATCTGCAGCACAGACAGGGAAATAGTTCTAGTAAACAAAGAGAGTAAAGTGTTGGGCTTTGCAAACTAGGATAAAGCCCCAACCCACAAGATTATCTTGATGCATATGATTGGGAAGGACTAATTAGAAGAGAGGATGTCATTTTATTTTCTAACCAGCCTTCTCTGATCTGAAGCCATGACACCCCCTCACTGGTTACCTAGCAACCCTTCTTTGTATATGTAAGGTTACTGTTCCTGCATTGTTATTCAATTTATTTGCCATTTTGAGTGTCTTGATCCTCTCTAGGACTATCCCACCGGGGTGTGTTGGCCTTAGGCTCTAAAATACCAGAAGGCAGTCTATGAAGTGGATCCAAATGCCGTCATAGAGTTCACTGTCATCTACAAATCAGCACTAAACAAATACTGTGGATATTACATTGGTCCTCATGATTTTACCAGAGCCCTCCCCACTCTGCAGCCCCAGCCAACCACCCCCTGCCCAACCCAGAAATTGCTGTCATTGCTTTTATCTTGATTGAAAGAATATATGCAGGACTGGTTCCTTTTAACTCAGTAGAAAAATGACTATCAATTTAAACATTAACTGGTGTCCAATCTAATCATGAAGCTAAAAACAGAATTCATTTCTGCACATAGTAGAGTTTCTCAGAAAATCACTACCCAACTAAACTTCACAATTTCACCTAAACCCTAGCAATATGTAAATAGGTAATCAGCCACATTTGGAAACGTATTTTTTAATCAGGTAGTTTAGATGCATAATCACCTTCAAATCAAACCGCCATTAGAGGCCATTAACTCTTGAAGGAAGGAAAGAAAGTTGGCAGAATTCTATCAGAGACAAAAAGATGCTGGTTCCACCTTTAATTCTTGTTGAACCCTAGGCTTGCATATATCTTCCATCTGCCTCTATTTTTTTTCTCCTTAAAAAGAGAATTGTGATGCTTTCCTAATGCTAGATTAGAATTAGGAGGCTTAACAAAACCGTGAGCATGTATCGTTGAGTTACTAGAAAAGGGCTGTCTCCTCTTTACTGTTTCTATTTTCCTCTCAGTAAGTCACCTGAGAATTGTTCCTAATGTCAAAAGTCTAAATACCTCCAGGTTCCCATCCCTAGTACGTTCTAATATACCCTATCTAATATGCAATCTAGTTTACATGCTGATGATACAATTTGATCAAAGCCATTGCACAATATTATTTATTCTAAAATCACCCCCCATTGCAAGACCTCACATCCCCATTCATTTCAGTACCCAAGTAATTCCAAAACCCTCATGGCCATTCTTTTGGGTTTTATACTGAAAAGGAATTTGCAAGCATTTGTTGTCTACCTCCCACTGTGCTGGTTGGAGGGAATAATGGCAACAGGTGGACCTAAGTCCTAGGATATGAGACAGTGGGATGTATGGCCTGCCAAATTTAGATAGCTCAATTAAAACAGCCCCATTCACTCATACCAAGAACAAAAAGCTGGGAGCTGGGGGAGGGAAAGCAAGCGCAGATGACAGCAACTGCGGATTTTCATCTCTGGGGTCATTAGCTATGTTTATATTTCTATAGCATAACTGTGTGACAAGCTAGTATGGTTATTTTTGCCTTTGCCTCATCACTCAGTGCAAAAGGGCAGAGGTGAGTGCCTATAAATTCACACAGCTGTTGGCTGGGAGAAGGCATTTGGAAAATAATTCAGTAACATAGGCCTTTATTTCACTGAAAGAACTGCTTTTTGAGAAACATTCCCTCTAAACCATGAGAGTACCCGGGCTCCTGCAAAACCTCCCCAGGTTAAAGCAAAGCACAATTTCTGGTTCTTGTGCCAGCCGGAGGTATGCAAAGATTTTTCTCAGCAGGAAGTCACTCATAGACATCACATGAATATTTAAACAATGGGAAGCCAGCAAAAAGATTCTTTCACGCTGCAGGATGATAGTGACTTCTGAAATTATCACAATTATCATTCCATTATTGCAAAACAAATGACCTGATTTATTATGCTTTGCCTCTGCTCATCTCTGGATCTCTTCCTGATATATTACACAACCGGTTACTTAGGCATTCTACACAAACAGCATTTGTATCGACTACTTCATTAATATTTTGATTATTATAAATCTCAGGAACTCAATTCACATCCTAGGCTAGAGTCAGCTCTGCACAGCCTCTCCCCAAAAGAAGACGATAAGAGAATTTTAGAGTGGGATACGATGTTGTAGTCTATGGAATTCTGGGAAACAAGTTTGCTCATCACATCACTCTCCCTTCAGGGTTAAAACACTCCTCACTTAATCCCACCACGGAAAAGGTCAACAGCTCCTGAATTGGTAGGAAAAGAAAGCTTGCATTCAGAAAATCTAGGCAGAAATGCTACTCCCGACTATAATTCCAGTGCTACATGTCGTAGATCATCTTTTAAAAAAAAAAAAAACTGGTTATTTTCCCTTTAAGAAGTAAAGATGAGAAAGAAAAGCAGTGGAGAAATTATAACAGTTAAGTCATCAGTAAAGTAGCAGAGATAATATTAAAAGCCAGGTCATGCTTTCAATTCTGTCCTTTTTTAAATTCTTCAGCCACATTAGGCTGCTTCGAGTGCCCTTAGTACCAACCCAGACCCATGAGCAAGTTTGTTTATCCTTTCAACAAACTCAGCAAAGAGTTGTCATATCCCACAGGTGATATGGTGGGATCAAGAGAGGAATTCTGGGATAAAAAGTCAAACAGCACACTTAGCAATAGCAGATTATGGTTGAAGGGCACAGGGAACAGTCAGAAGGGCCCCCCCCCCACCCCCAAGACGGCGCTGAACACTACAGGGCCACATGAAAACAACAAAGGCCCTAAGTTCCAGCTTCCCCCTGTACGGTTTGCGCCAAGTTCAAACCTGCAAGCCAACAATTTCCTCCTATGACAAATCAGGTAGTACCCTCCAATAGTAATGTAACACAACTTCGGCCCACCCTATTTCCACTCTGCTCTACTCAATAGAATGCTAGTACGACCTCTTCCTGCCCTCGCTAAACTAATAAATACAGCTCTCTCCCTGCATAGCTCTCTCTCTCTCTCTCTCCCTGTAGCTCTGTAGCCGCCACTTTAATAAATCTCTTGGTCCCCAATGGGTGTGGAGTTGTTACTGGCGTCCAAGTTCTTTCAATGGTAACATGTATGAGCCATGAGTCAAATTCCCACTTCTTCCACTTTAAACATTATCATAGTTTAAAGTGCTCAAAAAGAGCATGTCCAGTGATACACTAATGTCTTTAATCAGGCTTGTGTGTCAGGCTGGAGGTTGAAAAGAAAACTGAAAACATTTTTCATGTGCTGTGAAATGACTTAGCAAATTATTTTAAGCTTTACCTGTCCAGTAACACTTTAATCAATCCCTTCCTCATCTGGGTCTAAATTTTGCTCAGGGATCGCAGATGGTATTCTGCTCTCAAGGTGAATCTAAGGTTGCTCCAGGTAAGCTGTGATGAATCTTTAGATGAATTATCCTGACAATATTCCCCTTCCCCCTTCCCTGCTCTTTTATTATACCCCACCCACCCACCCACCCCAACCCCCTCTGCACAACAGTGCCCTCCCAGAGAGCAAACAGGAAGGAAGAAAGGAAGGAGAGAGAGAAAAGTAGGAAGGAAAGGAGGGAGGGAAAGGGAGGGAGGGAGGGAGGGAGGAAGGGGAAGCAAAGGTAGAATCATCAGGATTCCAAAAGAAACTGATGTCATGGCACATTTTGAAGTTTCTATTACCAAAAAAAATTTTTAAACATTATATAGAACAGTATTTAAAAAAAAAATACTGGCCCAGTTTTCATGGAGATGAGGAAGAATATTGGAAAAATATAGAGAGCAAGAAAAATCAAGGTAACTCATTAGAAATCAACTATATACAGTTGACTTAATACAAGTTTGTTGATTGCTTATTGGAGAACTTCATTAGAACTGTATCCATCAGACAAGAAGAAAGACGCTAAGAGGTAATCTCATTTTGTGGTTTAGAGAGAAAAATCAGACCACCACTCAAGAGTCATTTAGATAAAGATTAGAAACAAAACAACTCCTATCCCTCTTCCAAATTCAATCCCAGAAATGAACATAAAAGAGAAGTAACCAGAGAATGGGGAAATTTTGCCAACTTGGTGTGTTCTTAGCTCAGTGCACCGTAGGGGTTAGGGTAGAAACCTAAGAAAGGGGTTGTTCCCAGCACAGTCATGTAGGAAAACTATGACATGAATACAATTAATTCTACCTGAGCCACGAGCATGGCTTGCCTGATGTAAAGGGAAACACTGACTACTGCTTTCTTTTCATCCTCTTCTTGGGAGAAAGCATCTTCATATCACACAAAAGATACTGAAAGATATCATAAATTAGCCACAGTTCTCTCTATTAAAACTGATATGCTTTCACTGAAGAAATAATACATAAGAGAAGTGCATTTATTTCCCCTTGCGTTAGGAAAGGGACACAGATCTTGAGTAAACAACAGACAAAACTGAATCTCTTGCAATGCAACAATATTATTTGATAAAATATCTTCTCTGGGATCACTTTTCTTACCAAACCAAAGTATTTTTCAATGTTCTATCTTCCTATCTGTCCTTCATGATATATATAACTTAGAACTTTTCAGACATTTAACAACCAAGCAGGGGAACTAAGAGAGAGAGAAAGAAAGAGAGAAGCAAAAAGACAGAGAAAGAGAGAAGTAAAAGAAGAAAAGAAACAATGACAGCATTGTGTAAGTGTACAAGTTTAAACATTTTGAGGAAAGCATTCTGTTGCATTGCAAATACCTGGAAAGATTGTTCTAACTTTCTTGATTGTGAAAATTCTCAGTATTCTATTATAATCTTCTATTGTCTAAATCAGACACATCCCTTACCACAAAACAAGTTGTAATTGGCCTTTGGCACCACAACTGGAGTAACGCAAAAAGAGCTTTTGGCAGACATCATATAACATTCTCCCGTTATACTTTCCAGGATGTTAGTTTTATTTTCTTATTTCCTTAGATCCAAAAGGATTTCTTTTTAATTAAGGGGTAAGGATGTTTTCCTGGGCATCTTGAATTCTTTAAGTTTATTTGCAAATCAGCACTGATGCTAAAGCGGTTTTTCTACCCTTTGATTCTAAGTCATAATAAATTCAAGACAAAAGAGATGACCCTCCATTGTCATTTCCAAGATCTCTAGCCTTATAAACTCTAGCCTATTAATGGCAATACACTCAAATCTATAAGCACATTTTCAAAAGCTTGCAAATCTAAAACATGATAATCATGTGACCAAAAATGTGCAAAATGTGTATTGATGCTGTACTATTAAGTTGATATCACATGGGTTAGTTATTGTTCTTACCTTGTTTGCCTACTCCACTGATTTTGAACATCAAGAGAGGCATTTGAAGAAATAAATAAAAGAGCCCTAGACCCATCCCAGTCCTGATGCATCAGAATTTCAGGGAGTATTGAGTACTTGGAAAATTTTGGGGAGCCCACAAATGATTTTGATGCCCAATCAAGGCTGAGAATCACAGATCTACTCTGATCTTCTGGAAGTTGGTCTCCTACAATATGAAAAGCAAATGGACTTTCCAACTTTTCAAGGTTCCAAGCAGGAGGGCGGAGACAGTATTAAGTTAAAATACCATCACATCTTCAAGGAAAGGCACAGCACAAGTGTCCTAAACAATTTTGAGATAGCTCCACAAGAATATCACCCAAACATTTCGCCCAGTTTCCTTTATTCTATTCTGTTTTTATTTTTATTTTTATTTGTTTTTTGAGTTGGAGTCTCACTCTGTCACCCAGACTGGAGTGCAGTGGCCGCTCCCGGCCACTGCAGCCTCAACCTGCTGGGCTCCGGCGATCCTTCGGCCTCAGGCTTCCAAGTAGCTGGAACTACAGGTGCGTGCTACCACACCCGGCTAATTTTTTTGATTTATTGTAGAGATGAGATCTCGCCAAGTTGCCCAGGCAGATCTCGAACCCGCGGGCTCAGGCAATCCACTCACCTCAGCCTCCCAAAGCACGGGATTACAGGCTGAGCCACCGAGTCCAGCTTATTCTGTTTTTAAGTAAGTACTCCTGATGCCCTCTCCAACCTTGACCGTTCATATGACTCAACGTTGTACATCCACTTCAGGCACATCATCTGTTTTACAAAGCAGTGCTTTGGGTAGACAATTTGTTCAAGAATTTCACCTTGCAGATAGGTTAACTGGCAGAGAATAGAAGAACAGAAGAATATAAAACTGTCAAATAGAATCACATTAAATTGATGAGTTCCCAGAACAGAAAGCCTATTGCACCCCTCACTACTTCCCAATCATATTAAAGAAAATTTGAAGAAGAAAAATCTAGAAACAAAGGAATCAGCTTCCCCCAAATATATAACCACAAAGTGATAAGCAGTTATGCTACAAATAGACAAGAGAAAGGAAGTGATTCTACCAAAAGTAACACCCCTCTGACATCAAAGATATAGGAATATATCAATTCTCTAGCTAATTTGACAATGGAGTACAAAATATTTAAGACAAAGTAACTTGCTGATTTAGCAAGCATAGAAGATCATCTTCTGTGTGCTAGTCATTGGGATAAACATTTGGCTAGTCTTTCATGTAGCTAATGTTCAAAGAAACTCTATGAGATACTTACTCATTATTTCCACTTTACAAATTATGAAAATGAGGCATAGAAAAAATAAGAAACTTTCCAAAGATTACATAATTAGTAAGCAGCAGAGCAAGGATGTGAATCAAGGCAGTCTGGCCCCAGAGTCCACGAAGTTAACCACCAACTCTTGCAGTCTCTCGTTTTTCACCAAAAATGTGTATGGTAGAGGAAGTTTATCAGTGGCTCCTCCCAACAGCTCATTTCACTTTCCCTTCCATCAAGTCAGGACATTTTCTTGTCTCTCTTTTCTCCTGTCCAAGTTTACATATCTGGCATTTCATTTCCTCAGGGTCTTGATGTCTATTGGTTCACAGAATAAGTGGGTTCACACCAAGGGGTCAACAAATAAAAAATGACTTAATATGTTAGCTCCTAAAGAAAATGGGTTTCCACTGAACCACAGGCTGTGAATGCTTAACTCAAAGCAGTAGTTACTGTGGGAATTCTGGCCACTGATGTGCAAGTGAGAACCTTTAGAGTAAAATCCATATCTCAATCATATGTGTATTCTCAGAACCCTGTAGAAAGCCTGAATTCAATCCTAATGTAAGTTTATTGGATTGTAAAAACAGACCAGGCTGCTCCCGCAACCATCTCACACAGGCCAATTTCATCCACAAAAGATTAGCTGGCCCACCTCATATGAACACTCACAGCTCCTTTGGTTGGGAAGCCACATTCCAACCATTCATAAGGGAGACAGAATGGGCCTTGGCCCTGAATGCCAAGAAAAGGCATGTTTTAGTGAGGTGGTACCTAGAGGAAATGTCTTGATAATGGGTCATTGCTCAAGTGTACCAAGTTGCAGGCCTAGGGCAACATGAAATCCCGGCTCCCCGTGGAAGCTACAAATTAAGGGGAAAATCTTGCTTGAAACAAAGAGGCATCCAAATGGGAAAATGACCTTGCAGTTTCACAGATTTGTCTAGGGATATGTCTATTGACAAACCTCCAGTAAGGCACATTGTATTTTCCAAGATAACATAACATGGTCTCTCATTCCACATTTTCTTCTCACAAGATGACATTGATACTCTTCTCATCAAAAAGTGAGCCTATGTGTTTTTCTGCTTGAAATCTGGGCAGGCCTGAGATTACAATGGAAGTGAGACTGTGTGACTCCCAAGGCTAGACCTTAAGGGTGGCCGAGCTTCTGTCTGGTGCATCTGGAACACTCACAGTTGGAACCCAGATGCGAGGAAGCCAAGCAGGCACGTGAAAATGCCGTGTAGATGTTCTGGCCAATCCCCCCAGCCAAGCTCCCAGCTGACAGCCAGCATCAACCACTAGCCATATGAATGAGGAAGGCTTCAGGATAGCTCCAGCTCCAACCACATTCTGACTCCAATTACATCAGACACTGCAAAAGAGAGCCACCAACATGAGTCCAATCAACCCTCAGAACCATGAAAAATAATAAAAATGCTTGTAATTGTCTTAGGTCATTAAACTTCAAGATGATTTGTTATACAGCACTAGTAACTGAAACATTCAGCCAGGAAACAGGTTCAGGAGCCACTTTCTGCAAACATGAGGATTCAAACCTAAAGAAAAGTTGTGCTTTCCTAATAAAGAAAGATAGCTAACGCAGTCCAGAAACTGGGTAGGATGGGCTGAGTCACAGCAGTCAGAAGTTCAGAAGCTGTAAAACCTCCCTTGAGAGCATGATGAGCCTGCCCAGAGAGAAGCCACCTCACAGATGATTAGAATGTAAGTGGATAACGAGCCATTTGAATTATCTGCTCTAGTTCAAACACATGCTGTTGCCAATATGCTGTGGCAGCCAGCTAACATCTGAGCATCTTTAATTTAAATTGCATATACTTAACTTGAAATGGCATCTATACTCTGAAACTAAGAATTTACTGTACCATCATCAGATCATAGGAGAAATCATCTTTTTAGGAATTTCCTAAATTTGCCTTTTTACTGCACTCTAATGTGGTAACAGCTTAATGCCTGATGGCTCCCAAGTCAAATGTTTCAGAGTATGAGATATAACTCCTATTCCAATCAGTTTGTTAATACACATGCTGTTTCCTGTCTACATATGTGAATGGAATGGTTCTCAGCAGCTTGGGTCTCATTCTCTTATAAACACCAAAACCAAAATCTGTAACCTTAAACAATAGATACATTCATAAAGCCAGAATGTAATTTATCAAGCTCAAAGACAAATCTTTCAAGGCAAAACCTCCAAAGGAAACTGAAAGAAAACAAGCTTATGATAGACATTTGAGACCGTATTCAAAATAAAAATAATACAATTCTAATACAGCATTTGTGGAGCTCAAACTCTAGGCTCAAGATAAAAACAAACAAAAATCTACCCAAAATGTGTATTAGAGTTAGTCATACTGCATTACTATTTAAAAACAGATGGAAAGACTGTCATATAAAAATGACTTCTTTTCAGTCCGCATCTCATTTGGTCCCCACTGTATTTAACATTCCTGACCATTGAATATCCCCTCCCCAAAACTTTCTTTTGCCTCGGATTTAACAGCATTCCATTCCCCCTTTTTTCCTTGCCTCCTGGGAGTCAGTTTCTAGACTCTAAACCAATCTGATTCACATCCTCAGTCAACCCCTCCCTAGCTGCACGACTTTTCACAAGCTAAATTACCTAGCCTTAGTTTCTGCAACTGTAAAATAAAGATAATCACGTATTTCACACAAAGATACCATGATGCTTTGATGAAATGACTAGGTACAAAGTGAATTACTTAGTACTTAGTAAATGTTAACTAATATTTTAATGTGATACTTAGTAGTCCTAGGTGCCTTTTGTTGCGTCCTTTCCCTTTACTGGCTTGTGAAAAGTTGGGATTCCTCTTTGGGATTCCCAGAAAGTTGGGATCTGTTCTTAACTCTTGTTCACTTCCTCTGAATTACCCACTTCCTTTCCATAGCATCAATTACCTCCAACTTGTCAATGATCCTCCATCCTGATCTTTCTCCAGATCTTTATTTCTATCTGATTATTGTCCTGTCCTTCTAAGGGAACCAAGTCATGCCTACTTAGTGTGTCCAATCCTAAGTGCAGTTCATAGATACCAGAGGGCCTAGAAGTGATCCATAAATGGCACCACCTATGGGCTCTCAGTCCAGAGATTCTGGACCAGAGGCTGTTATGGTCATCTGTTGCAGGAGAATGAGGTCAAGATATGAGTTTTGAGGCCAACCCTATGACCAGGTAGCAGGCTTGTAGTACAAGGGGGAGACCCCAAAAAACCCAGAATTTATTTATAAAAAATTGTGTATTTGTTCTTGCATGTCATCTCCAAGCTACTCTCTGTTTGATGCAATACACCTATCGAGACTTTTTTTTCAAGGCTCAAAACAGATTTGAACTCATCAATTTTGATGCCTTTTAGTGCTTCTGCTATTTTTTGTTTCACCTCTTCCACATTGGCAAAATGTTTCCCTTTGAGCGACTTTTCTCATCTGGGGAAACAAATAAAAGTCACTCGGGGCAAGAGCAGGTGAATGGGGCATAGGAGTCATGCCATTTTTGGTCAAAAACTTCTGAAATCTCAGTGCAGCATGGGCAGGTGTGCTTGTAAAGTGCCCATCATGAAATGGAAAAGGCATTGAAAGAATCTTAAAAAAAATTCACTGAAGCTGAGCTCAGCCTCTCACAACGATGCTAGCTGGTATACTGATGCCAATGGGTTCTTAGAACACTTACCTAGCAGGGGAAGCCTGAACTACAAGGGGCCTGTCCTTCAAAAAAATACCAGTTTGGGGGGGGTTCCTCCCACCCTGTATAGCTTTGGTTTACCTGTCCTAATATAGTCTCTACCTTTTCTTCACCCAGTTCCCTGCCCTGGGAGATCTGCACATACTGCATCAAGGGACTTTCATGCCCTCTGTCTGGCTAGGTTTGGCTAATGGAGACACCTGGTAAAACATTAGAGACAGAGAAGAGAGGGAGGTTGGAATAATTATTCCCTTGGCTCCTCCCTGAGGTATCCTCTCTCTCCTACCTTCACTCCTCAACTAAATACCATAACTTCTCTCATGATGGCACTCTCCAGGGGACTCTTCTGTGGCATTCCAGATCCCCTGTTAACAGCCCCAGGCCACATCACTAACTTGCCTATACCTTCAAACATAATTTCTTCAGTAAACCTTCCTTGAATGATCCCAATTGCAGTACGCCATCTGTCTTTTGCTGGAACCCTGACTGAAACACCTGCCCATTTAGTAGCATTGCTTTTCCTTTAAAAAAAAAAAAAAGTCTGTAAAACTGGCTAGAAAACCTTTATGATAAATATTAAAAAACTGTGCTGTAAAAAATTATCCATAATTTTTATCCATAATCCTATCACACTATTAGAGTGTTGATGTATTGCTTTGCAGTATTTCTGATGCATATTTAACATAGTTGTAATTAAAGCATTCCTAAAATTTCATGTCTTACTTTTTCATTTACTATTACAAAATAAGCATTTTCCATTTTGCTAAATAACTCTTTATAAACATCGTCTTTAAAAGCTGCATATATTCTATTAAGGGAATGTGCTACAATTTACTCAATTTCTCATATATTATTGAACATTTGGCATGCCCTTTCCAATGACCTCTTCTATCCATACATTCACCCACACCATTACACATATGGTGATTTCCTTTCCACTTCTCTAATAGCTTTGCTATGGGGCAATTTTTTAAAATTTACATGTATTCTATAAAACAAAATCCTCATTGCTAGGATATAACTCCTTCACCTGCGTGATCATGCTCTTTGACATCTTGTAATTATTTAACCTTCCTGACTATACTTTCCCATGAGATAATATCAGTGATTCCCTGCCATGGCTGTATGTGAAACTGACCCAAAAAAGTACTTTTGAAAAAATCGCAAATGAGTGATTTCTACCCAGCTTTTCCCAGTGCCCATAGAACCTGGAGATGGGGAGAAGCATTTAAAGCTGAAAAGGGGAAAAAAGATAAAACTAAGAGTAAACAAACTAGAAGTGAATATTTAAATTATACTAGTAGACAGTGACACCTCACACCCATCACTGTCCAGTTCTTTGGACACTCTGAGTCAGCAGCAGCAATCTGATAATTATGCCACACATACAGCTTCTCACAGGACCGTCTCGTACATTATCTCATTTCCTTCTCACAACAATTTTTGAGGTAATTACAGCAAGATTTCCCACTGAAGATAAATAAATGACAGAGAAGTAAGATGATCTGCCCTTGACTCATGTTTCTTTGCATAAGATTTGTTTGTTACAAATAGAAATTAGGCAAAGTGGATGAGTACCTGTAAGCTGGACCATCTCCCTACCACAGGGCAGGGTCTTCAGAGCATAGCTGGGTAGCTTTAATCTGGGCTCCCTGACTAAACGAATCTTTAAACCCCATGTTTAAGTATAGACAGATTAACACTATACTTTCTAGTTTTCTTAGCTGCTACAATATCAATAAAAATACAAGGAATATATTCTTCTCAGGATATATTCTCACAGCTCCTGGAAACAGGATCCCAAAAGGGCTATGAAGAAGGAACTTCTACCAATTACTTCTGAATAACTGTATAGATCACAGATCGATATCCACAAAAAGGCACTGACTAAATGAGAAAGTAGAAAAAAGAATATGTGGTGCCTATCCACTTTGTCGAACCACATGTGAAACTAGAAGAGACCTTTATAATACACCATATTCAACCTCTTCAATCTCAGTTTCTGCCTTCTCTATCTTCCCTGTCCATAGGTCCCCCCACCCCATTCCTGTATCTTGATGTCTGAAATCCCTCAGCGACACAGACAACATTTCATCATGCTCACCTATCCCGTGTTCATTTTCTAATCCTGCCAATAATGATGGAGGGTAGCACATCCCTCTATTAGAATACCCAACAGCCATTCTCCCTTCTTCCTGATAACAAGTGTCCTTGTTTGGAGGATGAATTATGATTGTACTAGATGATCATTTTCTTCTTTCATATCCTCAACTTCCCAGCCTCCCTTGTATGTGACTAATTCTGCCCCATAAGAGGTGGGGGGGTCCTCTGTCAAGAGGAGATCCCTTTGGCTCTCACTGCTTGGTTTCCTGGTTTCGACATAATGTGAGAACATAAGGCTTAAAGCCATGACCACTATTCTGCAACCATGAGAGGACTGTTATAGAGATAAAAAGTCAATACCATGAGGATGATCATCCAGAAAGGTAGGGAAAGACCTTATAGTATCTCTGAACAGGTTGAAGCAAGTTTCAAGTGAAGCAACTTCCAAATCTTTAGAAACAATAAATATTCTTTGCTTAAAGCCATGGTGAGATGAGTTTTTGACTCATAGCTGAATGCATTCCAACTAATATAATCTTTCGGGTAACACATGCAATTTGACATGGACTTCAGTGCCTCAACCCAAAAGATGGACTAAGGTATTAGTTGTGGGTCTCTGAGTAGAGACATCACCTAAGTGACCACCACAGGTTGCCCTGTACTCCTTTCTCTCAGCACTACCAAGGGCCTTTTAAAAAGATGGAAGAGGAGACACGTCTCTATTAGAGAAAGTTGTTATCACAATAACTAATATCAAAACAGCCAAAGAGTAAAGTCCTCCTCTTTCCTTTAGCCTTCAAAGGATATATATGCTAATTTTTCCAAAATAAGATCTAAATTCCTATTCCCAAAACAGATCCCATGTGAAAGCTGAATGAAGCACGCCCCATCACCAACACCACCATCATCAAAAGACAAATACCTCATTCCCCAAAAATCCACAGTTCCAAAGAGCCCCAAATGCCTCATTATTTTTTATTAATGGGCCTCAGTCTTTGTTGAGTTTATAAGTGGCCCTTTCCCTTTCCATAATAGAATTCTCCATTCATGAGAGGCTCATGTAAAAATCATGTTCTTACCAGGTGGCCAAACTTGGGAGAGTAGAGAGTTTCAGAATGGTGGAAAGTGCTGGTTCAATATCTCTTCCAGTGGTTCTCCTAAAACAGTGATTTGTAACTACTTGAGTGGAGACTTGAACTTTAGTTTTAGGGCTACATTCTCTGTGTTCATTTCTTATGATGCATTAGGATTGCCCTAATACTTTTCATGGAATACGAATTGCTTTCTACCACTAAGGATAGTGATACATGTGCATGTCTCACTTTACCTTGCAGAGAACAAGATTTTTTTAGGGTAAGGATTATGTCTTTTTAATCTGCTCAGACCCATCAATACTCAGACAAAACCTTTTACTTTTTATTTAAATGTGCTAGGTGTCATTGCCCCTCCCACATCCACATTTATATCCACCCTAGAGGAGAACATGATAAGGCTCTTGAGTGCAGCCCACCCAGCAGAAAACGAAGGGACAATTTTTAAATATTCACCATTTCTAAGCATGATATTGAGGTCACATTTCTCTATTATTTAAAAAATTTAAAACACAGATACAACTGTTCAAGGGCTCAAGTTTTACAATCCCATTCCAAAAAAAAGTAGTTGCAAGTTGGTTTCAGATTTAGATTCCTTTGCTAATCTGCAATTTTGAAGTTATGAAAGTGTCAGGTGACCTTTGCACATTAAACCAGCAGCTGTCTCCTCTCCCTGACTCCTCATTAAACTCATCCCCTGACTCCATCTTACTTGCCTTCCTTGTTTCTGCTTCTGCAGACTCAAATTTCTTATTCTCTGCCACACATCTTCCCTACTTTCTTGACACCTTTGCCACATAGCATTCCTCCCACCTGGAATACTATGAAGTCACATCCCTCCCTCTTGACAGAGAGACTGCGAACCCGGTCCTCTGTGTGATATTCATTCCTTTTGAACCCCTGGCTTGAGCACTTATCATCCCCCAATTCCTCAGGACATATGTCTGTTTTTCCCCAATAGCTTAAGGACAAATTGCATGTCCTTCTATATTAATCACAAATGTACAGCTGTCTGTTATGTCTTCCTTCAGTAAAAGGTGATGACCATATCTTTTGGTCACACCCTCTATGACTCCTAGAGGTGTGGACACAGCAAGTACCCAGTGTTTAATCTCTTAAAAGTAAAGAAGAAACAGTTTAACATGTACTGTGGGCTATTTTCTACTAGCTGTAAAATAGTCACACTCCTCTTTCACATTCCTATGAGGCAATGCTTGCTTGGAGTGTTAATGTATAGCCAAGGACAAGATAGAAGACTGGAAATGTCTGGGCCCCACTGAACAAATCTCAAAAAATACCCAATAAATAACCTCTTGCAGACATTCTACAATGGACTTGAGGAAATAGCTAATTTCAGTTGACACTTTTAAAAAACAGAGCTAGATAATATTGAAAAAGAATATTAAATCGAAAAGAATATGCGTCCAGCCAACCCTACAGAGGATAAAAAGAAATAGGAGAAGGCCTCTGACCTTAAGTAATGACAAATTATTTGAAGAGATAATGAATGTTTAAGGGGATTAAAATGAGGACAAATATATTGTGCTTCAGCCTTTTGTACCTTCCAACTCTGGTACCAAGCTATAGTCAATCCACTTATGCCAGCAGGTTCCCATTCTCTCAGGCACATCCTCTCTTTGTTGGCAATGAGGGGAAAATACTGCAGTAACCACTTTGCTCTCTAACCAGACAGTCTGAGTCTCAATCAGAAAATCAGTTCAAATCTGATGGTGGACAGCCCTGACACTTGTCTCACTTCATGGATTTAGTGTTGGACACAGGAATGGATTTACTCACGTGACTTTTCAGAATTTTCATTTCCTAAAATGTATCTTATACAATAGGCCTAGATCTCCTCAGAGGGAGGAAAAGAACAACTCCCAGATGGAATGAATAGAAAAACGAAAACAGACTTTGTGTTCCTTGGAGTATCCATGGACAACAGGGTTTGTACATTGTGATATTACTCTTAGGAACTCTATTATTTTTTGCTTTCCCCCAGGACACATGGACCGTACTTGACTTTTATATAGGAAACTAACCCCCTTATCTGTACATTGAAAAATCCCTTACTTATCTACCCTAATCCTTCTTTCATTTGAACACTGTAAACAACATTAAATGAAGTTATATATAAACAACAACAAAAAACTTTCCAGCTATAACAGATGGACCCAATCCATCTCAGTAGATAATATCTCATAAATGATTCATTGCCATTGCCTTAACCTAGAGCCTTTTGTATTTTGCACATCTAAGTAAATAATCATTAGTAAGCTTTATGCATTGCACTGTGTAAATTATCTTGTGTCTGTCAAAAACTAGGGAGTAGAGTAGCACTGACATTTTGGGGGGAAAGGTCTGTTCTAATTATTTCTATGTTGAATTTTTTATCCATGCAAGAGCTGTAGGTTATCAAACAGAACTAGATTCAACTCCAAATGTGATCTGGGCTTTTTCTTTAATATTTACAAATGGAACATATGTCTTACATAGCACCTTTACAAATTAAAGGAATTTTATATTTTCCATGACATTATGAATATTTTATATGTTTGACAGGTAAGTTAATTGTAATAAGTGCTTAAAACACAGCCCTAAGGAGATATCTGAGTTTTCGAATATAGTCCTTTGTACCCTTAGAAATACATCTTAAACCAGCAATCTTATTTACCTGGTGCAGGTACAAAACCAAACAAGACTTCTAAGACAGTCTTGCCTTTACTCTGCAGTTGAATAAGAAAGCAACTGTCTGTGAATAATTTTAGATGCTGTTTCAGCTATCCAAAGCAGCGGATAAGCCCTTGTTAATGCAGATTTTTTTCCCTACAGTTGCATTGTGAAGTAAGCTGTCAAACTCTGAGAATTTTATAATAATGGAGTCACTTAGGACAAAGAAAATTAAGATGAGAGGTAGCTGAGAAGATGTCCATGGTGGGCTGCTGGGGCTAGCCCCCATTCTTTGTTTCTCCACTTCCTCCCCCTGTGCCTTCTGTATCAGCATTCCCACAGCTGCTGACAATGACACCCATATTCCCAGCCTCACCACTTCCATGAAAACATACCTACCCTGTGTCCCATTTCCTGCAAGGCAGCTAGGCCATGCTAGCTAATCATTAACCAGCTCATACTACAGAGTTTGTGGCTGCTGATTTCTCATGCATTAGACTTCAGAGATAATCTTCTTCCTTCTTGGGGTTCACTTCACCCATGAAAACGAGGAACACATGGGAAGACAGGGTGGAAATGTCCCCAAAAATTCCACGTAGGGGATTGGTAATGCCACATTGGCCCAGACTACACATTCTAACATTCCATTATTTGTATTTTAAAAGTAAAACTATGTTGGACATGGACTGTGGAACAGAATGCAACCTGGTCTTACAGTTTCCAAAAAGACCTGTAGGGATAAAATATACAGAAATGTTATTTACAAAATCTACATAAATATGACCAGGCTAAATAATAAGAAATTATCATGAAAGGTCAAGAAAAAAGTTATTAAGAAGATGAGAGAAGAGAGAAGGATTTGTGAATTACCCTGGAACAAGTGAATAAAGTTTTAAAAATGCAAGTGCCAAGAGGAAAAAACACAAACATTTTAAAGTGGGTTGACTTTTGCCCCAGTTCTGAACCATGTTGATAAATAAAATAAAAGTAGCTAATTAGCATGAGTCGAGCCTTAACAGCACACCACCCTATGAGTCATTTTATGGTGTTTTTAACAAGCAAGGTCATTAATACAAGATAGCACAAACCAAAATTTAGACATGCATAATTTAGACATGCGACTACTGCACATGTTTGGGGGTTATTTTGCATGACCTTTAAAGGGAACGGTCCCTTGGCATAATAGATTGCCAACAAGTGTGAAGTCAGGTGGAAACGTTCTTCCCATTCTGAAGAGGGAGGTAACACTGTGCCAGAGCCAAGTCCAAGGTGAAGAGAGGGAGAAGGTTGCTGGTTCTAATCACCCAATCCTTCTCTCCTTCATTTCCTTCACTCCCAGGCTTAACTATAGAGCTCAAAGCCTTGGTATCTGACCAGAAGGAAGAGCTTTCCTCTGTGCTTACTTGGGGCATTGGCAGGGAGGAAGTACCACTGCACTCATGCAATCACAGTACAAAATTTATCTGTAAGGGGCAGAACTTTGTGAGTATCTTAGACTCAGTTTGAAAATGTAACTAAATAATAACGATAGTGAATGAGTTATCTTTTACTCACTGGCACTGTGGCATGGCAGTTTAAGTCACAATCTGGAGCCAGCTAGGACTACATTACAATCTAAGTTGTAGTTATTCATTAGCAACCTGGGCCTCAGTTTTCACATTCATAAAATGGATGTATTGATAGAATCTCCCTCACAGGACTGAAGATTACATAAAATAATGATTCTCAAGCACTTAGCTCAAGGTTGGCCTGACACATATTACATGTTCAATAAATCCTGGTTTTTACTATTAATATTATTTTAGTACTACAAAAGCAGTAGACCATGATGAGATTACATATCTTGGTTGTCAGGCATGTCTTTCTAGAAAATGGCAAAAAAGTGACTAATGTCTCCACTCCTAGAGTTACCCTGATCAAAGTTAAGCAAGACAAAGGCCTGTGGGTAAAATGGTCAATAAAACAAAGAGATCAAGGATTTTATCATAGAGATTATCAGAGACCAGATTTCAATGTCTTGTTTAAGCCTAGTAGATAAGCATAACTGCCTGTAAAAAAAAAAATGTCTTCAACATTTCATTCCAAGAAGTACAGCTTGTATTAAAAACTGTGCAGTTACCATAACTCTGAAAGATGTTATTATTTAAAGAACTGAATAAAGCATTCACAGGATCTCTCTGTATTATTTATTACAACTGCATGTGAATATACAATTACTATAAAACAAAAAGTTTGAAAGAAAACTGCACAATTTCAAAATGCTTGACCCAGAACATGGGATCATCAGATATTTGATTCAAAAGGGATCTGAAAGGCAAACCATATGGCCAGTCCTTTCTTTGATGGATTAGAAACTGAGAACTAAAGATACTCAGCTCTTTAGTAATCAGAGCTTGTTTCACAACTCAGTCTTGCTTTCCATCCATCAGTATGTACTGTGTGCCCTAATATTTGCTCAGCTCCTTGACAGAAGCTAAGAAGTTGTGTACCACCATCTTTAATTCACACATAAAAGAAGAAAGCTACAGAAGTACAGTCTTATTTTAAAAGTTCATGATTCTATATTTTTACCTGGTTCTAGCATATGGCATTTAATAGTTTTGTATGACTGCCATAACAAAATATCACAAAACAAGTAACTTAAAATAACAAAAATTTATTATATTACAGTTCCGGAGGCCAGGATCCCAAAATCAAGGTGCCAGCAGGGCCCTGCTGACTCAACCTAGTGGGAAATCCTTCCTTACATTGTCCTAGCCTCTGGTGGCCCCTGGTGTTCCTCAGCTTATAGATGTGTCACTTCAGTCCTCCATCTACACCTGGCATTCCCCCTGTGTCTTCACACCATCTTCTCTTTGTGCCTGCCTGCCCCTGTGTCTAAATTTCCCCCTTTCATAAGGACACCAGTCATATTGGTTTAGGGGCCACCATAATGACCCAACTGTAAGTTGATTACCACTGTAAAACCCTGTTTCCAGATGAGGTCACCTTCTGAGAGGCACTGGGAGTTAGCCCTTCAACATACCTTTTTGGGGACATAATTCAACCCACAGAACAGTATGTAACAGAAAGAAAGTCATTGACATTACAAACCTTGGAAACCAGAACTACAGATTTTTGGATTCAAAGGTCTATAACAAAGTAGTTTTGAAGGAGCTCAACAGACAAAAGAGAGGAGAGATGGCTGAGAGAAAGACAGGGACCAGTTCATGAAGGGCTAGGTAGAAGTTTGGACATTGCTCTGTAGGCAGCTCACAGTGACTGGCAAGAGCAGACGGTTGTTTCAGAGTTGTTCATTAAACTTAGGGTGAAAACTAAACAAGACACAGCACCTGCCCTCAAGGGCCTCATTGTCATGCAGAGGAGACCACGGTGTCAGCAAATCATCTCAATTCAGTTGTGTGTTCTTGAGGGCAAAAAGAGTGCTATATCCACAATGTCTTCGGAACATAGCCTGCAGCAGGTAGTGAATAATTGTTTGCTGAATAATTTTGACGTGTCAATATGTTATTTTTTATTATTATTACAGAGAAAATAATAAAAATAATAGAGGTGATAGTAATTAGCATTTGGCAAGCACTGTGATAAGCACTCAGATGCATCATCTCATTTAATTCTCAAGTGCTCTCAGTTGTGTGCTGTTGTTATCTCATTCTACAGATGAAGAAAGCAAGCTTAGAGCACAACTCTGTTTCACTGATCTGGGAAGAGGCAGAGCTGGGATTTGAACCCAGATCCACATGACTCCTATCCCCGATCTTATCTGTTACACAGCAAGTTAAATTGACATGCTTTCCAATTATCTTTTGTTTGTATTCCAATTCCAGAGTTAATGGTTAGTTTTTAAAGTAAATCATCATCCTTTCATCACAGGGGGTAAAGCCTATAAAAATGCTGATGGAGGGAAATTCAAGAGCAGTGTGTTTGTCAATGACCATTAACCAATCTATAATCAATGTGTAAACACTTTGCTAAACAATTAACTTGTTGGAAAATGTGTAAACAAGACAATTCCAGCGAAAGCAGACATTAACCAATAGTTCGGTTGTGGCTCAGGATTAGAGCTCAAAAGGCCAGCACGCCGCCCTCCATTTAATTATTTTTGTAACATACATATCGTATATGTAATGTACTTCCCTAGAAATCAGCCTCCTGTGACCCCCAAGTAATTGAGAGTTGTTTCTTTCTGCCTGATTCACAAAACAATCAGTCTCACTAATAATAAATGAAAAATCTAGTTAGGAGTGTGATTGTAAGACAGCAGGTTACAAATAAACAATTAATAAAATTGTTTGGGGTTCAACTACGTCATTTGTTTTCAATGCCTTAGAAATTTTAGAAGAAAGCAGAATGATCCTCAGAGTTCTACTGGACTTTAGAGACCTGTGAACCACCCTGCTCCAGTCTGCCTATGTGCATATGAACATGCACGTATGGGAGAGGAATCCACAACTTTACCAAATTCTTGTTAGGATCCATCCCTCAAGAAAGGTTGCAACCAAACCTCCTTTAGTGCAAGTGAGTAAATTAAAACTCACTGATTTCAAGACCCCTACACAGTGTCATGCAGTCATTTATCAGAAAATCTAGGATAAGAGTCCATGGCCTTCCAACCAGGAGCTCCATCTCCTACCACAAAAGTTTAATAAACTCTTTAGACCTGGCAACATGAATATGGCCCATAAACAACTACTGACAAAGATCCATGTCTAGAGAAAGCAAACCTCTCCCTACTACTCCACGTTGCAGGCTGATACTTCCAAGAATTCATGAGATGTAAAAGTGCCACTTTAGGCCATATATTTTAAGGTAAATGTTTACAGTCTAACAAGCATTTATTTATACTTCAAAAGAAACTCGTCTTTCAAAAGCAACTTCCCTTTTCTCCCTCCCTCTGTCCCCCACCGCCTCCTCCCCTGCTGCCATGATTGGCCACATCCGCCAGAGCAATAATACAATCCCCTTCCCTGCTAAGAACCCCGCTGCTATTTGGAATGTAATTGCCCAGCACCCCACAGAGAATGCATTCTCTAAAGCACCAGCAAAGCTTTTCCACTGAGACTGGGCAGAGTACACTGAAGCCTAATTTGGAGGATGTTAAGGATCTGTTAAAATAATAAACTTTATTTTTTCAAGCGAAAACAGAACCTTCCCCCCACAATTAAGAACTTGACTCTCAGCTCCATTTTCATATTATCCCTGGACTACAGCTACATTTTTCAGCCCATTTTATGCAACTGTGGGACTCTGAGCAGGACCTTAGCATGGGATCCATCTGATTCATTGAGAATCTTCCTGACACGTGGTTAGGGGTTTCTAATTCCTACTGAACCCTAGACACACAACTCTTCTGTGCAGCCTACAGTGCCATTTTTTTATTTTCTTACGTCCAGTGTTTGACATTTTCAAGGAAGAGAATTAAGAATTGTTCCTTTCTGCCTGCTTCACAAGGCAATCAGTCTCATTAATAATAAATGGAAGGAAGAGAAAAGCCATGTGTCTTCTCTCTGCTTCCACCAAGCCCACCATCTCTACCTTGTATTGACCTGAGAGTAAAACAATCAGCAGACAACAGCAACAACCAGAGGCCGTCTCATTCACCCTGAGGGACTTTGCTCCAACTTGCCTTTCCAACACAATGTCATGAGTTTTACATATCTGCAAAGTTGCTTTCACTTGATGATATTGAACTAGTAGAGAGAGAGATCTACGCTTGCCAAATACCTATGCTTGTTGCCTAAATGCTGCAAATTGACAGGAGTATGTTCTGTATGTTTGTATTTTAAGTGATAAAGAAATGTATGTGCTATTTGCTGCCATGACAGTGAGAGAGTTTTGATGACATAAATGTCTTCAGAAAGATGAGTGAATTGGCCCTTTCAGAGAGCAAGGCTGCCAAGAAACCAAAGGGGTGGGGGTAGTGTCAGCATCGGGAAACACAGTCTGGCCTATAAATTAGGCAAATCACTTTCTCTTATAACTATACTTTAGAAATTGATTTTTATATTAAAATGGAGGGACGGATAGGACATTCAATTAACATGCCTCACCTTTATCTCCTTTGGTTCAAATTAACCCTGTGCTTAAAAGCGCTTCACACCATGAAAATAAATTTAAGAAAATATTTGAAAGTTCCCAATCCCTGATTAGAATCAAATCATTGTACTTTTTCTACTGCAAGTATCATCATATTTTCAGAGTTTTTTTTGTTTGTTTTGTGGAGGTGGGGAGTTACTGTGTTGAAGGAGAGTATACGTCTCAAAATAACAACAGCAACAAAAAAAAATCTTAATATTGCTGGATACCAAAATCTCACTCACCATTCACAAGGCCAAAATCAAACTCAAGGTCTTCATCTTCAAATGTTTTTATTTTCTTGGACAACTTAGACACCCAGCATTAGGAAATCAATCATTTATTCACAAATATGTATTGAGCACATCCTCACACTAAAACTGTAAGCTTCCAGGGGCCTTAATACTTCTGTAGGCAACACAATGGCTTACATACACAGCTGAGTCCAACTTCAAGCAATGCTTAGAATCATAGAACTTTTAAATAAAAGTTAGAGCATTTTCAGTCCTGGTGCCTAATTTTGGGTAAGAAAAATCAAGATTTAGGTATGTGAAGGGGTTACATAGCTACTTACTGGCAGAAAAAGAACTCAGACACAAGTGTCCCCCGCTCTTTCAAAGACATCATGCTGACTGGATCAAAGAATCAACTCCAATAACTTGTCTATTACCATGTTCCAGCTATTAGGACTACAAGTTTCCATTTCTTCCTTTCCTGTCCTTATTTCCTTTTCTTTTTTTAACAACAACACTGCTATTAAGTGATCAAATGACCTCCACCAATTATGAAAAGCATAATTATGATTCTCTTTACATACAAGACAAACGAGCTCTAGATGACTTTAGCAAAGGGGACCGATTTAGAAAGGTGTAAGAGGGCTTGCAAAAATAAAGGAGGGGGACACTTGAAAATAGAAGGAAAGCACAGGTGCTCTGGAGGGCTGGGAGCAGACTCCATAGTCATATCAGCAGAGTAGGTCTGAGGAGCACAGCACTGCTATGATGAGTGGCTCCAGTGCCATATATTCATGTATCAAAGACCCCCCCACTCACCCGTAGAAAGGCAGATTGGTCAAGCCTAGGCACCAGAAGCTAGGGAGAGAAAAAGTCTAGACCCTTTAGATTCTATAGTGAGACCACCCATGAAGGGGGATTAATCATACCAAAAGAAATTGTGTACTAGCATGAAGGGGGAGTGATAGGAAGTAAAAATCTCAAATGTCCACTACATCTATCATCTCTGCTGAGATCAGAGCAAATTGTCAACACTTCAACACTATTTCTGCTTGGAATGATGGCAAAGAACAGGGAAGGGTGAGAGGGATGAGGGGATGAGGCAAGCAGGGCGGTGTGGCTACCTTGGGAGGAGATCCACCACTTGTTTAAAATGAGTCAGGATCATTCCATCTCTGATGAAATGCCAAAGCATAGGTATAATTACTGCCAATTACTTCTGATTTTTACACAGGGAAACCAACTCACATAACCAAAGGGAGGTTAGAAACCTAATCCTCCCAAGAAGTATATTTGAATCAAAGGCTTATAGTCCTATGTTGATTTCCTAAGCCCTGAGTGCTCTTAGTTCAATTATTATTAGTAGAGATCATAAAAGTTTGTTTTGCCCTGTTCCATGGGCCTGCATTTTACCAGGGAGTTGACATACATGATCCCACTTGTTTCTTAGGAAAAATTATGTAAATTAAGTTTTCCGCTTTTTGGTCAGGAGAACTGAGGCTCAGATTATAAACCAGAATTCTAATCTAGATCTATTTGATTCCAAAGCTTCTGTGTTTTCCACCATGCTTTTAGAAAAAAACAGATCTGAAGTCAAAATATGTGGATGCAAGTCCTGGTTCTAGCAGTTACGGGGTAGCTTTAGGTAAATCATTTTCTCCATGCCTTGGTAGCTTCATCCAGAAAACGGGGATAACTAATAATTACTACTGCTCTCCTCACAGAATTGTTAAGAGAAACATATGGGAAAGGGTCTTGAAAACTGTAACTGTAAACTTATAAAATACTATTCAAATAAATCTTAGCAAATACCATTATTATGGTGTATAAGACAACTGGAGACAAGCAGAATACAGGCTCAGGCACAGAAAATAATCTGGCTGTATGTGGAATGCTGGTAAGGCGGAAGAAGGATGCCAGAATGTAACTTCACTGATCAACTACACCTGAGTAGGAGAAGGAGGAGCAAGAAGTGACTTGAAAGACTCTACCCAATAGGAACTGAAATTTAGGATATAATGTTGCAGCTGCCTTGCTGTTACAGGAATGAATGAAGCAGAATCATTGAATTCAAAGACAATCTCATTACTCTTGTTAGATTGGCTGCCTGACAACATTTTGGAACTGCCAGAGGAGGCAAAGTTACATTTATATAACTTTAAAACTGTCAGAAAAGTAGGGAGGAAAATTAAGTTTGTTCCTTTTTACAACCACAGGTAGAGTTAAATTGCACAGCTAGATGAAGGGGAAGGCATGTGACAGCTCTAATATTACAAATGAATATTTTTATGAGCACTGAAGTTTGTGTACATAGAATGATTATTTTCCCACTTGGTAGGATTATAGAAAACTGATGTATTGCAGATCAGAGCCAAAAGAGAAAAGCGAAACCAGCAACAATATAATAACCACTCAACACAAGTACAGATGCAAGAAAAGATGCATTTGTTTTAATTTAAAGACATTTCTGTTTGAAAGAGATGTGAAAACAGGAGCACCCAAACTGATGTTTACATAAATTACTTCCAATTTATGCTTTGCGAGTCTTCCTCTTTTTCACTGGAGTTTATGAATCATGATCGTAATGTGAACATTTATTTATAAATATTACATGATATGCATTTAACTATATCCTCCTAACACCAAAAGCTATTTCTGCAACAATTTGCCCCCTTCTCTCTAACTACAGTGAAGAAATGTCTCTTTTCCTTTCAAAGACCAAGACTTACACACAAACCCTGGATCCCAAATTCTCAAACCCTCCAGAATCCCTGTCAATAAGTCCCTCTTTCTCAGCATCACACCAATTTTCAAGTTTCTCTCCATCATCATTCAAATATGCTTAAGTGTCTCTCACGGGACAGTCTGGGGAAAAGCATAGACCCCATGTCATCTTTCAGCTACCGTCCTTTCCCTCCAGGACCCTGTCCTGTCAAGAATTTCAAAAGTTAGACATTTGACCTTAGCTTCTTGACCTCAAAACCCTGTGCGATCCTCTCCAATCAGGGATCTGCCCCAAATGAAGGCCATTCTCTTGGTAAAAGTTATTCACATAGCTTGATTGAATGTGACCTTTTTCATTCTCCATCATTCTCAATGTCTCATCAGCATTCAATACGTGTGACCACGTGCTCCTTTCTTACTTTTCTTAACAGTGCGCCCCACCCCTACAGTTTTGCTATCATCTCTCTCTGGCTATTTTTCAGTCTCTTTTGCTGGCACCTCCTTTTCCATCCGATATTAATTGTTCAGGACACTCTTTTCTTCTTATATTAGATTCTCTTCCTAGGCAATCTTATTTACTCCTACTGCTTTAAATTCCAAATATATGAAATGGTTCCCAAATTTGTATTTCCAGCTTAGACTCTTCTTCAAGGCTTCAGAACTGCATAATCAACTAAGTACTCTATGTTTTCCCTTGATTGTCTCACAGGTATCTCAAATTAGTCCTGATTAACTTCTGATATTCCCTCCAACCTCGGACTGGCTACTCTTTCAGAATACTCTGTCTTAGCACTTGACTTATATATGCCCTGTTGACCATGCCAGTATCCTCAGAGTTAGCCTTGACTTGAGAGATCCATGTCTAGTCTGTGGATTATATCTCCAGAATATATCTTACTTCGCTCAATAACTGCTAACAATCAAGGTTAAATTATTAGTATCTTTTACTTGGGCACTTACAATGTCCTACTAATTGTTCTCTCACTTGATCTCTATTCTCTCTCTTTCTCTCTCTCTCTCTCTCTCTCTCTCTCTCTCTCTCTCTCTCTCTCTCTCTCCCTCTGAGACAGGGTCTTCTTCTGCCACCCAGGCAGGAGTGCAGTGATTCAATCATAGCTCACTGTACCTCAAACTCCTGGGCTTAAGTGATCCTTCTGAATAGCTGAGACTACAGGCACACACCACCAAACCCGGCTAATTTTTTTTATTTTTTGTGGAGACAGAGGTTCTCTATGTTACCTGAGCTGGACTTGAACTTCCAGCCTCAAGCAATCCTCCTTCCTCAGCCTCCCAAAGTGCTGGAATTACAGGTATGAGTCACCGCACCTGGCCTATTTTATATTTTGTTTTTTAGAGATGGAGTCTCACTATGTTGCCCAGGCTGGAGTACAGTGGCTATTCACAGGCACAGTTAGTGCACTACATCCTCAAATTCCTGGGCTCAAACAATCCTCCTGCCTTAGCCTCCCAAGTACCTTGGACAATAGGTGCTTGCCACCATGCCAGGCAAGTGTTGTATGCTTTTAAATGTACCTCTAATCATGTTTAATTGCACTTAAGATAAAACTACACACTGAGAGGTTCTATATACTCTGGTGATTGCTACTTCTTTGTTCTCCTCTTAAGCCATTCTCACCCTCTTTTCTAATCTTCTTTCCCTTGTCCAATTAGGACATTCACCTATGTATTCCAAATCTTGAATGTTTTCCACCTAGCTTACTCCTACTCATCCTTTAAGCTGCAAGTCAAAATTCATGAGCATAGGGAAGAATTCTCTGAGCCTATCCACAATCTAACTTAGAACCCCCACTTAATTTTTCTGTTGTTCCCTTCACATTTCCTCCATAGTATGCAACACTGTTTGCCACCATGTGTTAGGGGAAATGTTCATTTATGTCCCTCTTCACTTGCCCCTTTGTTCCATATGGGCAGAAGTTGTGCTGTGTTCACCACCGCATCTTCACCGCCAGCAAGGAACACAGAGGACGTGTCCAATTAGAATTTACTAAACCATCAAGTGAACCGAGTTTTATTCTCCCAGGGATTTTTTTCTTAAAAGATATTCCACACCATAGGTAGAATATCTGAGTTTGCTGCCTTTTACGGATTTAAGAAAATGTTGAAATCCTGGAAGAAAAATAACTTGTTCAGAAGTATGTAATAAAATAAATTGCAAAATTGAAATCTATGTGCTCAATTAAATTTCTGCAAAACAGAATCATGTGTATTAGTTGACTATAATTTCATTCAACTCTATCATAGTTACATATAAATTATACAATTGTGTGTCACTTAACAATGGGAATAAGTTCTAGGAAATGGGTCATTAGGTGATTTTGTCATTGCAGAAACACCATTGAGTGTGCTTACACAAGCCTAGATGGTATAGCCCTCTATGCACCTGGGTTGTATGGTAGAGCCTATTGCTCTTTGGCTACCAACCTGGATAGCATGTTATTGTAATGAATTCTGTAGGTAATTTAACTCAATAATAAGTATTTGTGTGCCTAAACATATCTAAACAAAGAAAAGATGCAGTAAAAACATGGTGAAGAAAATTTTATAATTATATATGTATATGGGGCACTTATTGTGAATTGGGGCTTGCAGGACTTGAAGTTGCTCTGGGTGAGTCAGTGGTGAGTGAATGCAAAAGCCTAGGAATTACAACCATGATTATAAATTGCATGAATACTGTGCACGGACTGCACTAAATTTATTTATTTTTTATTTTTATTTCTTCAATGATAAATTAACATTAGCTCACCGTAACTATCTACTTTTTAACTGTAAGCATTTTATTTTTTTTAACTTTTAGCTTTTTTACCCTTTAACTCTTGTTTAAGTTTTGTAATAACACTTGGCTTAAAACACAAACACATTGTGCGGCTGTAGACAAATATACTTTTAATATTCTTATTCTAAAAACTTTTTTCTATTTGTAAATTTTTAAATTTATTTTTTACTTTTTCAACTTTTTTTTAAAAATGAAGACACAAACACACACATTAGCCTAGGCCTATACAAGGTCAGGATCACGTCTTCTACCTCCACATCTTGTCCCACTGCAAGGTTTTGGGGGAAAAACACACATACAGCTGTCATCTCCTGTGATAACAATGCCTTCTCTGGACCTACCTCTTGAAGGACCTGAGATCCTCTCTACTCCAGCATCTTTACCAGCAACACATCTTCCTCCTTGTCTACTGACAGCTCTACCATGGGCTTTGACTGTGTGTAGATCATGCCAAGAGGTTTCAACAAGCAAGACCCAACCTGAGACAGCCCTGCCTTCAGTGTGCTTGGAAGAAGAAAAGTCATCTGAATAAGATTAACATAGGCCTGCTAGACTGAGAAATTACATTTTAATCATATTTTAAATGAACGTCACTCCTAAAATCCTTTTATTAATATATCTTCTCACCAATATAACACCAGCATTCAAATGCAGTGATCCAAAATTATACTAAAGTACTAACATTAGTGTTTTCAGAATTTTTTGAAAGACTAAAAAAACCATTAAAAATTTTCCGGCTGGAACCATGGAGGGTGTCGA